>CM062292.1:104004956-104253856 GCA_031216915.1 Pictodentalium vernedei
GACGGATGCTTGCACCCTCATTTCAGTGGTGGAAAGACTCAAATATGCTAGAAAATTGGTCACCATGTGGGCCGAGGAGGCCGGCACTTTAGAGGAGGGAAAAACCGAATGGTCTTTCGGAAACGGAGGTAGCAGATTGGGAGGTGAAATCATTTGAATGGCTCTGGCTTCCTTGGATTTGAATAACAGAGCGGTCGTCAATCTCGTGGTGAATGGAGTAGAGAGCGATAAGAAATACAGCGTCGAAAAGACTGAAAATCAACACACGAATGTTAGCACGTTCGGCACGCCTCTCAAAGTGAACGCCGGAGACAGGATTAATTTCGTTACGAAAACCAATAATCCCAAAGCCGCCAGTTCCATGGTGAGTCTACTGATCGAACTAGATCCTTTGAACAAACAGTGAATGCGTGGAAATAATTAATTAAAAAAAAAAATAATGACTGATTATTAAAAACAAAAAAAAAAGTAATGAGATTTAGAAAGATGTTCAATCTCTCTAGATCTCATTACTTTTTATTTTTTTTTTTTTGGTTTTGTTTTAATACGTTATTTCTCATAATGTTTCATCTCGTGAAATTGGATCACCTATCTCGAAACACGTGTCGACATCTATTTTAGCATTTCGAAGAGCTTTTATAAATTCTCGAAAAGCAGTCGGTCCTCTATACGTCAACATGTCTAAAAGTTTTCTGGTCTTATCTTCTATCAAGATTTTACTTTCGATTTCACGTCTCATATAATCAGTCAATATCAAAGGTTCTGTTTCGACTAAAGTGTCTAGAATTATTGCTAACAAATCTTGCGAAATATTTTTAATCAAAACACGTCTGTTTCTTCTTAAGGATTCTCTTTCTTTATCATTCATTTTTATAATAATTTTTTAAAAATTTTTTTATTTATATTATTTTTTTCACACACGTCTCTCATTGAATGATCGACATCTTATTTCCATCCGATTTGAATTGTAATTCTCTATCCGACAGGACCAGGGCGAAGGCTTCGGTTTTTCTCGGCATGTTCCTATCGAATTGCATCTTGATCTGAATGTCTAAGACGCTACTCTTGAGTCGTTCACTCTGTTTACTAACGTCGAATATGAACATGGGATACATCGACTTGTATTCGCCGGGAGATTAGGGTTGCTCATCAATTCATCTAGACTGTGATACTTCTTTCTAAAATCAGCGGTGTTGCCGTACAGTCTGCAGAAATCGTTCTTGTCGAACGACATGTTGTAATCGATTGCTGGATATCTTGTGGCGTTCAGAAACACTTGCATGTTTCTCAAATGGCAGTGATCGAACAGCGACGCATTCTTTTCCTGAGACCCATCCTTATCAGTCTGAAATGCAACCACGATGAAATGCGGTCTCTCAGAAGCGGATTTCACCATCAATCTCCAATCGAAGTGATTCATGGAGGGTGGAATGCTAGCCGTGTCACACTGTCTCATTCTAAATCCCACAGGTAATTTACTCTCACTATCGCGTCGTTGTTTCCTTTTTGAATCAGCATCAGATTGTGTTTGAATCCGTACATGATCTTGTTGTAATCGTCCGCGAGTCCGCGAATCTGAAGATGTGTTTCAAAGGTATCCTGAACGAAAACGTTCCTTTAGGTCTGGACGTCTTGACAATGCAGTCGAATATCGCGGCAGCTCCGGCGCTAGCAGGGCCAACGGTGTCTTTCATCCACAACTGATTAAGTCCTCTAGATTTCGAAAAATCATCAGGATATGTCAAGAGTCCGAACATCGTGGTGGCCTGACCGGGATGAAACACAGATTCTATCTCTTGTCTGGATAGCATGTATTTTATATTACTGAATAGATGCATGATTCCATTATTGGCTAGAGTAACCGTATCGTCGGCGGCGTAGTCGCTCCCATCTTCCTTGGTGAGACGTCCCTGCACCACTATGTAACTCTCGCTAGGATGGATGAATAGATCTTGAGTTTCAATGTTGATTCAAATCTCTCCCGCATTGTTCAAACTTGTTCCGGTTACCGGTTCGTATTAGTGAACCTCATATTCTTGAATACTTTCATCTTTCAATATGCTTTGTGCTGTATCTAGTATATTTGCCATTTTTAAAGGGTTTTTGGTTTTTTTTGTCTATTAATTAGCTTGCTTTTTTTTTTATCTAAAAATAGTTTTAATTATTTTTTATTATTATTTTTCTCTCCTATATATATGTGTGTGTAAACAAGAAAATGTTAAAGAGAGTAAATAAAAGAAATTTGTTTTTCTTTATCAAAACTTTGTCTTCTGTAATTGTTGTTCGTAAAACTTTCCGATGATCTCTTCTCCATCCAAAGCTTCGATTTCGTAAGTCACCGGATCGGTGTGAAATATTTTGATTATCACGAAGATTTCCGAGGTCCATCGAAGAGTATAACCCTTTTCGAAGTGCTTCTTATAAGCGTAGATTCTCACTCGATCGCCGACCTCAAATTTCGGCGTTCTCGACTTCTTCCTGATCTTAGATCTCTCAGGATGTAGATTCGCGTAGACCCGTTTTTCGTTTCGAGGATCACTAGCTTCTGCGGGAGTCATCTTGATCGATCTGTGTCACGTGTTGTTGTAATCTTTAACCAAACCGTTCAGAGCGTATATGTATTTCTTGGTCGAATTCGCCGTGAAGTATCTATGCATCTTTTCCTTCATCGTTCAATTCCAACGTTCCACCACGCTGGCTTTCTCTTCGTTTTCGATTGAGTAGAGGTCGACCAATCGATGAACGTGCTTGTTGTAGAATTCCTTTCCCTTATCCACCCACAATTTATTCGGTTTTCGAGAAGACGAGTCGAACACGCTCTTCAGAGCCTCGGCGACGCAAGGTCCCGATTTATTCTTCAAAGCTCTGATCCAACCGTATGTGGAAAACACGTCGATGACCGTCAATAGATATTTGACACCCTTGTTCCACCTCGAAAACGATCTCATGTCGACCAAGTCAGCAGACCAAATATCATCCAAACCCTTCATGAACACCCTTCTCTTTCGAAATTTACGCACGATGGGTTTGTGTAACTCCTCAGCCAATTCGCTCGTCAATAATCGTTTCTTCTTCTTTTCAGATGTGCTTTTTTTTTTGAACACCCCATCCGAATCGACGTTTCGCACCGACCAGATTGCCGACCAGCAAACGTTCTATCTTCTCTCTCCTGGTCGGATTCGATATGCCTCTCAATTTCCCCAACATGTTTTTATCGCAGACATTGTTGCGAGTCTTGGTGTTGGGATGTTCGGCGTAGCACAGATCATGATCATACGCTGCCGCGTCCACCCTATTCACAGGTTTGCTCCAAGATTTAGGAGTCAGATCGGCATTGAGTCTCTTGTTCAATTTCGTTCCAGGTCCCGTGAAACTGTGACCAGGCAGATGCATTTCGAAAGGTAGATTATTGATCATTTTATTCACGATGACTTTACCTTTGCTCATGTTCTTTTTTTTAACGAATCAAGTCTTGATAGAACCACACACATCGCAAATTCCGTGAAGCATCTGTCTGTCGTTTTTAGTTCGTACTTCTCGAGAATTACTCGTCTCTGTAACTCTCTTACACTTTATGCAATACATTTTTTTTTAGAGTTATTTAAATTAATTTCGTTTTTATTTTCTATATTAATTTAATATTTCTTTTTTAAAAATTCTGTTCTTAATATATATATTTTTTTTTTCAATCACTGCTCTTGAGTTCTATCATCGTACTGAATTCCTCCCTAGCCTCTTTCCTCCCTTTTTCCGCGAGAGAATCCTTCATCTCTTCCTTGATGATCTGACGAGTCTTGATTCTCACGGCTTCTTTCATGGCATTGTATTTCGTTTTCTCGCCCAATATCGTGAAGTATTCTCCGTCCGATATCCTACCATCTTTCAACGCCATTGAGATCATTTCCGATATCGTGTCGATCGTGGAGTCGGCCAAGACGCGAATCTTGTCGTGTTTCCTCGCCTTCAGATATAATTTCCTACTCAAAAAGTTTCTGAGCGTGCTAAACAAACCGACGGCGAGAGCCACTCCTTCTATGGTTAACACGATCGGAATGCCGACCGCGGTCGACAACAATCCGATGCCGGCCGCGTGTAAACCCATGGAAATCGTGATGAGTGTCAGGTCCTTCGCATTGACGAATTGCAAGAAACGCGAATACATCTTCTTGAGAGAACGGCGAGAATCTCTCTCTCGAGTTAGATATGCTTGGATTCTACTGATTTGATTGATGCAATACCTCTCTCCTCTTTCTTTTTCTTCTAGCGAAGGTGCCGTCGGCAAAACGCCGTTCGGCTTCTCGTCCTCATCGTCATCTAACGGCGGATACAATTTATTTCTGGTTCTCATTTTTGTGGGTTTTTTTCTTTCTAATATTAGATAAAAAAATTTATGTGTGTATTTATTTTTTATTTTCTGTTCTCCATTATTTTATATCAACGAGAAAACTTAGACGTATGCTTCATTGAACAATAATTTCATGATGCATCCCTTGTCTTCTAAAGTCTGACTTCTACGCGCCAATTTCAGTTCTTCCGAAACTGTGGGCTTGTCTCGATCCTTACAGAAGAGTAATCTCTTCCAAAACGCGATCACTTCGTCGATTTGAACGCGTTCGAATGCCAGTTCGAAATACTTGACGACCATATCTTCCGTTTCCATCGTCAGACACGAATGATTTTCGTGATCGAAGTCTAGGTGATCCCGACATCCGACGCATTGTTCTAACAAGAGGCGACCTAGTTGTTCGTTCACACAGAATGCAAAGGCTCTCATCAGCATTTTTAAAAGAAACCTTGCTCTAATAGTCTGGGAAGCGCTCATAATTTACGTATTTTTTATTATCTATTCGATTTGATATATTTGTTTTTTTTAAATAACTATTTATTTATATATTTTTTTTCTCTCCTATATATATCAATCACTTTTTTTATTTCCTCGACCTTCAATTTGATAGGTCACGTGACCACCTTCTCGAAACTTTCGATTTTATGACGGGCGTGACCCCCACCCCTACGACGAGGGGAGATAACTTTGTATGATTAAGTTTATGAGAATCAAGCAATCTGATTGGTTAATTAGCAGGTCATGTGACCACCTTCTCAGCCTCAAAAGCCGTTTGCCGATTCTGAGACACTGTCCCAGAATCGGCAAACCACCTTTTTGATGCTGTCTTAGAATCGGCAAAGCGTTTTTTTCCGCATTCACCAACGATAGATTGAAGGTCTAATCCACGATGGGAACGTAAACAAAAACTTTTATGTCAAATAAAATGTACAATTTCGTACATTTTTCACTTTTTTACATTCGACACGTTCGCCAACGGGTATTTGAACGTTAAAAGTGCGATCTAGGAGTCTCAAAATAACAGCCGATTCTGGGACACCATAAAAAACGACATTTTTTGCGAACAAGCATGCGATTTAACACTGAATCCTACGATGGTAAACGCACCATGTTTCATGTACCGTACAGTACATGTACAACGTGTCCGGAAACGGCCTTTATTACCTTACTCCCGTGACAACAGAGAAAATAAAGTGGCAGAACACCAAAAGATGGTGAAAACGCCATTTTCTTATTCTTAAATGATTTTCAACAGAGAACAATAGTCCAACGTTCAAACTGATTGACAAAAAATGTAAAAAAGCCAGTTTCTGTATTTTAAGACTACTGTGCGGAAAATGTCTGAAGTTTGTGAATTGATGCGCATATCAGTGATACATACAATTTCGATAACATTTTGAAATTTAAATTTCTACATGAAAATCCCATACTCCCAGTATTAAATTAACTGACAGCTTCAGAAAATGAAAGCGAAACTAACGTATAGCTTCCATTGACGAAAATTGTCAGCCATGGTGGGTGTTCTAGAGGCCCCGGGGTATCCCCAAGGGTAGAGACCCATCGGGAAATTATCCGGTAACAAAAATGTCCAGTCCCCTCGGATTATCAATTCGAATCAGAGGTGGTCAGTTTTATATATATCCATTTTTTTCATTAAATCACATTTTCACGCTAAGTCACATTTCCGAGTTAAGTGAGTTGACACATTTTGCAAGTTAAGTGAGAGATAGTCCATCAAGTGCAACAAGGCTCCAACTACGAAGCTAATCTATTGCAGATGGCGCCTTGTTTCTCTCTGGGGACAATATGCAATACGTAGCCGCGTTCACAATAATGGATGGCTCGTATATATGTTTCCTAGAGGGGAGCGCGGTGGCTCAGTAGGTTGAGGTGCTGGCTGCAAGACGAGAGGTCCTCGGTTCGAATCCCACCTGCGGCAACCGCGTTGTGTTCTTGGGCAAGACACTTCATCTCCATTGTCCGCGTGGGGGCACGATGACGCCGTGTACTAAGGCGTACTGCACGTCGATGGTACGCATATCTTCAACCAATCTAACTCTGCCTGAGCTGCAGTGCGGAGTTAAGATGTTGGGGAGCTGGCAGCTGCTCGTCGTTGCTTGGTGGTTCTCTCCGGGTACTCCGGCTTCCTCCACCCGTAAAACTGTCACGGTCATGATTACCATTTGTGCATAAATATGTGACCTTAAACATCAATAAATAAATAAATAATGTTTCCTAGAGCTAATTTTGTAGGAAATTCTAAATTTCCGCCCCATCACCCGAAAAGGCTATCCACTTCGCCCGTGTATTAACTAAGGATTGTAGACGTTGTGATACCCCCACCCACCACTAAAGCCTATGCGTCAAACGTATTTATTCAGCTAAGAACAAACGAGTCCTGGCACTGTTATCCCAAATGGTCACTATTCCATCTGCATCATCAAGAAATGAATTCAACGAAGGCATGCCTTGATGTTGGAGTCGGAATATTTTATCAGTGGGGACTTGAGCAATCACAGTAGGGACAAATTACCCGCACCCCCCCCCCCCCCCCCCCCACCATCCCCCAGGAATTTGACATCCTCCCGATGCCACTACACACCGCTGAAGAACAATACGAAATAGAGACTATAGTCAGAATTTACTGTAATCAGTAAATTCGAGTCTTTGTGACCATGGGTGAAAGCACTAGAACTAAACTATCTAGAAAGAGAACTTTTGAAGGTCTATTTCCGGAGTACAATATCTTTAAAGAAATCAGAAATTGGTTTTATGTAAACAGCATTTAAAAATTGTCATAGATAAATCAGATAAAATAATTTCAAGAAACCAGAAATAACTTCTGTGCTGACCATTTCATGTGTTCTATAAAAGAGTTTCATGCAAACAAACAAAAACGATTTGCAAAAAGTGAAATTCTGCATGGAGTGACCATCCAATTCTCTCATATTTCAAACCTTGTATTGGTCCCTGGTCAATAGGAGTCTAATATGGAAGTGTGTCCTGCTTTTAAAATTTTGACTCGGCCTCCTTTCAAAATTTTAGCCCGTTGACCTTTTTTGGTATTTAAATTTACATATTTACTTTTGGAATGCATTAGAAAGATTAAATTGTGATTTCTAACATATCTGAGATATCAGCATTGTCTTCTTTCAAAATGTGTAGCTCTGTCCATTGTCTTAGCCTCAGATTATACCATGCTCTAAAAAGTGGACGGGAGCCGAATATTTTGAAAGTGGGTTACTTCCAAAATACTTGGCTTCACATACAATCATGACTGTGTTATTGTCTTTAATTTTTTTCACAAAGTTCGAAGATGAACTTCGGGAATGCATTTTATAAATACAATTTCCAGCAATTCTGGGAAGTGCACTCAATGACCCCCTGGACGACCTCCGTAATCTTGACCCATATTTATATTTTGAACCTCCATTAAGTATGACTCACTTGGTGTTGGCCCCAGGCCCAAAGCTCATACCATATTTGAGATATGAGCGTGACCCACTTTCAAAGCACCACTATTGACACGCCCAAGAACCTGAAGAATATAGGAGAAAGAAAGAAAAAGAAATTGTTGAAATTTACATGAAGTGGAATTTGAGTTTCATTTGAATGACGTCATAACTGGTCGAGTTTTCAAGCTACCGGGGTAATGCGGACCGACTGGCAGAAATCTAGATAAAATGTTAACATGGAAATGGATATAACTTTGTTCAAAAAATTGAAACTAAATAGACATTGAACCGGAGCTGGTGGTTCATTATTGTAACTGTTTATATCCAAACACGAATATAAGAATCTCACCAAAGTGAATGAGTTATTATGCTAACTGGGTCCAGTCCTCTAATTTCCAGAGAAGGAGCTGGACACAGTAGTATAGTCATGGGAGCAGAGTTTAGGAGGGTTAACCTAGAGAAAATCTTTAGCAAGCCAATTTTGTCCAGAAATGTTCCGGGAACAACACATGCAAAATCTACTAAAATCCCGTTTGAGGAAAAGTTTTATTGCAGTTTTACCATAAAACATTTTCGGAGCATATCTTGCAACCTTTGTCTGGGATGAAGAGTGGTCGTTGGAGGATTCGACCTGGAAGAAATTCTCATCAAGCTTCTGTTGGTGCCGAAATGTTCTATGAAAAACATACACGAAACCGCAAAAATCCTCTTGGGGAAAACTTTATGAATTCCAGGTGCCACAAAAACCTTGCAATTTCATTCTCTGCCTTATATGCAGTAATTTTGAGTACAGCAGAACAAAAATGGGGTGGTACCCAACGACCGTGTGATGAGAGAGTAGTTCTGATAATCATCGAACCAAGATGACCACCAAAATGGCCGCGGGAAATGAGAATATGTAGAACTTTCAATCAAAGACAGTAGTATGCTTTTCATTTCCTAGTTGGATGATCCCATTAATGGACTTCTGAGATGTCATCAGTCACGTGATCAATGATGTCATGTTGTTTGTGACGGTAACCCACGTGACCGGCCATGTTGTGACGTCATTACCACAGTTATACGTGTCAGTGTGCATGCTCTTCTCGTGTTGCTAGGGTAACACGTGTCTTTACAAGTTGAGGACACCATCTTGGTTTTCGTGGTGGCATGTGATTCTGTTCTGAGTGTTTAATTCGATTTACTAGAAGTATATCTAAATACCGAAATGGGCCGAACAATGACAAGAACTTCCAAATCAGACCACACAATGCTGTCTTCTTCGATGACATATAGCTACTACTGGATACAAAGGACGACGACAATACGGAGGGGATGCTCTGATGACATGCTCGATTGTATGAACTGTTTCTAATTACCGACAAGGATGCGACAAGGCCCAAAACTAATCTTGTTCGGTACTCGATCGGTATGAGTAGAAGGTAGTGTGATTGGGCATCCAAAGGGTATGTTCCATTGTGTGATACTATCTTTGATGCTTAGATTCTTTCAGAATTCTCGTTTCCACTTTTCGCAATCCACACCAACCCAACTCACTTTATTTTTATTTCTACTCATAGCAATCTCAGACCCTGTCCCGACTCTATGTAGCTTCAATTTGCCTTCCCCATCCTCCATCATGTATCGGCTCATGTAGACACGTGTCCTGGAGGAGGTGAGGCATCTATGAGACGTAACAATGTGCTTACATCGCATACAGCATATGGACACACGCTGGGTGTATCTCGCGAGATGTGCATGTGTACTAATTAAGGAATAGTGCATGGATTGGAGTTGACTACGCGAAGCGGAGGGAACTGCACCACCTCACTGGGCACTATATGGGCGTAGTCAACGACAAGACATGCACTAATCCTTATATTATATCGAACACCCATCAAGAAAAATATCTGTCCGATTTGTTAATCTATTACCAAGGTAGCAGCCCTACCGACCAGCGTTATATAGAAAAAAATGCCATGTCGTTTTCAAAAAACAAATCGATTGTAGTTTAAATCACAATTTGAAGCTGTCATTCTCGGTACGAAACGCTTTCTTGGATTATTGATATGAGCAGAAGACAAATTTTGAATCGGTCGGCAAGGGTAAACAAAACATTTCCCCCAAACGGAACTGTGTATTCTAAAATCGCGCAACTCGCGAATGAAAGCTAAAATTTTCGAAATTTGACAACGCAGTTTGATAATTTCCACAATTTTATCACACATATACATTACCGAATGGGTCAGTACGGGATACAAAACTCCGAAGATTCAAATGAATTCCATTATTTATTCGTTTACTGCCCAAAACATACAATTAAATAGCGAAATAATATGAGCAGCGAAACAAACGATTTTTCATATCCGCACGCATTCTCATGAAAGCTGTACCCAGGTATGGATCATTCTCTTCGAAACGAGATATGGATCATCTTCTCAAGGAATAAAATGAACGCCTCGGAAAATGTGACTTCAACAATGGAAAAGCGATACATTTTTCCACAACAATTTCTTACCGGGTCGTTTTATGGATGTTGTGCCTCTGTGAATCGATATTTAAATTTATCCTGATTAGTTTTATTCCCCCAGTATGAAAAGAAAACTGAGATAGTAGTGTGCTAAAAATAGAAAACGTGTAGTGCCTGGTCAGTTCTGTGGATGCAAACTACACGAAATAGGGGTGCAGCATTCGTCCAATCAGGAGCCTAGAAGGTCACGTGAGATATAATATTGCAGAATATTCCACCCCCCCCCCCCAAAAAAAAAACATATAGCAATTGGGCGCACAAGCACAAGCGCATTTGTGCACCAAAGGCGACCACTGTTTGTGGACTGAAGAGGGCCTTTGTTGACTGATGTGGACTACAGTACAGTCACCATCGAATGGGCTTAATCCACGCGTGTGCAGTGATGTCCACACAAGGGTTTACCAGATAACAAAAATCATTAGCAGCAAAATTTTAATTAATGAAGCACCGGGTTATACTCGGTGCTTCATTAATTCAATTATTGATGGTTATTCCTATAATTAGTGTTTGGAATTATTCCGTTAGTGGAAATATTGCCCACCCGTGGAAAGTGGCCAGTCCCCGGCAGCCGTACTATACGTGTGAATCTCTGTGGACTAATGTGAACCTTTATCTTGTCTCCTTGATTTTGACGTTTTTGGCCCCTAGATCCACTCGTGGTCTTTGTGGCTCCTATTGGCCTCCAAGCCCTTCCCATAGCCTTTATGGCTCTAAGACACCTGCTTTTGATTTGTCCATGGCCAGTGCCATATGTGCTATGATCAGCTTTCATTGTCGTCTTCTACCACTCTTTCTGGCTTGCACCACGGCCACCACTAACCGTCCTGCGATCAACTTATACTACTACTATCTTCCGCCAGTACTAACATTTCCTACCATAAGTCCAGGCCCCTATCGACACTACTCTATCCAGTTTTATCGTTGGGTTCCAGTACTGTCTCCTGCCAATTCACTACAAGCTGCTAACGCCAGTCTTGCCATGCGTGGTCTAAAAGTGCACTAACGCTATCAGGTACCCCCCCCCCCCCCTCCCCAGTCTCTCTAGTTGTAGTACTCTTTCCATGGCTAAATGCTCCTGCGTCTACTTTCCTCCCACTACACAATCCCCGATGACTACTACAGTTTTCATGGCTATCATTGTCTGCTTGCTAGTATAAGCTCTATAGTGACAGAATGGCGCTATCTGCTCTCCCTACTGCTGAAGCCTCATCGCTTCTAACCTTCTATTTGCTTTACTACTAACTGCTCTCTGTAGTCACTACTACTGTTAGGACCCATTAGTCCTTAACCCTTTACCTAACATGAAAAGCAGACGACACTTGCAAAAATAATTGTTGAATAACTATTGTTTTTTCATTTTTTGTCTCAAAAACATAGGTTATGACCCCTCGTTGGAACGAGCTCGACGAGCTCGTTCCAACGAGGGGTCATAACCTATGTTTTTGAGACAAAAAATGAAAAAATAATGAAAATTAATTGGCGATTTTTGAGAATAGCGCTGGCCGGTTTTGGCCGTTACGTTGGGTAAAGGGTTAATTTGTCACTCACCACACCACCGCCGCCCCCTCTACCACCATGACCACACATCCACCACCACCGCCATCTCTACCACCACCACAACACCACCACCAGAACTACTACTATACTACTACTACTACTACTACTACTACTACTACTACTACTACTACTACCACTACTACTGCTGCTGCTGCTGCTACTTCCACTACTCTCACTACTATTACTACTACTAACATCCCTAGTCCCTTCTACGAACACCAGTAACAGACTCGCGGAATCGGCTGGAAATGCCACTTATGGAATCACACATCGGGAAAACCACTTACTCAGCCGGCTTCAGCTTCCACTTACGGAATCCTACTTACTGAATCCCACTTACAGAAACTTCCTCTATGGTCAACCCATGGCTATAGAATCGCATTTCGTCGTATAATGGCATGAGTGCTATGAGGAAATACCTCACTGAGGTCTTACCTCACATCTTCATACGTTGAGAAGAGTGATTCCATTGCTCAACAGACCCAGGTTCACGTGAAATACTGTCTGTGGTCAGTCAGTGGCTACAGGATGTCGTCACATGAAGACATACCTCATTGAAGTCTAACATCAAGCCCCTTATGGAATCCTTTTTCATTACCAGTCTGTGGCTATCAAAACCTCGCATGAGAGTGATGATGAAATACATCACTGAAATACGTCATATCCTCAAAAGCTGAAAGGATGATTTCATCCAACTAGTATCTCCACATCTTAAAGTGAGTTGGGTTAAAAATTAACCCAAGTCAACTGGGTTGAATGAATATGAACCCAGTCGGGTTCATATTCACTCAAGCCAGTTGATTTGGATTGATTTTTAACCCAACTCATTTTAGAGTGCAGTACCACACCCACAAGAACTAATTTTCATGCCAATTGGAACACGTCATTCTGGAATGCCCGAATATTTGTCCAGTAGAACAAGATTCCATAGAATACTACTGGAAAATGGGATGAAAACCTGAAGAATAAATGAATGAGGCAAAGGGTTGATTTATAGTTAGGAAGATCGAGAAAGCGCCGAATTATGAAACACTTTTTGACTGAATGCTGGGAGATTGAAGGGAGAGTGGGGAATCGGACGGCTGGGAACTGGGTTAATGTAGGCCTCTCCGTAAGAGGGCCGCGAGAAAACAGAAGGTCGAAGAATTATTATTATTTAACTTCAGCAAAATGACTCAAGAAATATCAGCGGGAGATTACATGAACCAGTTTTAGGGATTATAAGTATGAATGCATTAGGTTCTTATTTCGCAGGAAAAGTTGGGGAGGACGAGTCCTCCCCACACCCTTGAGTCCCTTCTCGTGAATACACCGTTACAGTGATACAATAAAGCTTTTTTATGTAACAACAGTGGCAAATTTTTCTCAGGTTTACCCGATTTCATTTCCAAACAGATCCGATATTCAAAAATTATCAGTTTATCAGCATTTTCGCGAATGAAATGAAAATATGCAAACAGGGATCATATATTTTATTTTCCAGTCGAAGGGAGATAACTCAATGCAACAATGAAATGATTCATAAATTTTACGATTGTGTCCAGCATGAAAAGAAAAACAACCCAGCACATTGTCGGCGGAGGACATGAGCGTTATTGCTTGGAAACGCGTCATTTAAGCCATGGCTTACTCAAAGAGGTACAAATATGCTACGAGTTTGCAAATAAACACGCTCTCCACGAACAGTTTTCGTTTTCAGCTGCCCAGTGGGGCTTTTGGGGGAGACCTGAACACTACAGTCACTTTCTTTCGAACCAGAAAGGGTCTGAGCACAAACTATTTGGAAGGATTTGTTAATAACTTACTAATACTAGCTTTACACTTTGAACCTTTACCCAACGCAGACGATATCAAAATTTATTTTTTTTAAATAACATTTTTTTCAAATTTTTCCAAAAATTTCAACAAAACCATATCATGTGACCCCCTCGTTGGAACGAGCTCGACGAGCTCGTTCCAACGACGGGTCACATGATATGGTTTTGTTGAATTTTTTGGAAACATAATATTTTTTCAACTACTGAATTTGCATATTACGCGGGCGGATGCGCTCTATTCGTTGGGTAAAGGGTTAACCCACATGTTTCGTGCCGCCAGCTTACGCCATTTATGATGGGGAGCATCGCGGGAACTTGATTTTAAAACTACAGTCGAAGGATATATGCCTATCTTCCAAGTGCCTAGCCATCACGTTTAAGCGCAAGGAATTTCAAATATTTTGCTATAACAATGTGGTTCCTCACATGGTCAGCATCTAAATATCAACACTTTGCTGATGTATCGTTTTCGTGACTGTAATTGATTTCTTTATTGGTGTTTAAGATCACATATTTCTGCACATTGGCTAATCATGACCACAACATGGATATAAAGTCAAGTGTAGCCAATCGCTTATGTCCATGTTGCCCATTTGGAGGACTTCCACTCCAGGCATTGGTTATTGGATCCAATTTTACCAGTAACACAAAGCTTGTTTACTGCAGTGAACAAGCACTGCGTCACTTCCAGGGGTTCCCACGGGGGCCACGATTGTAATCTACGAATTCAAACCGATGCTCCCCACACGTATGACAGAACAAATGCTGGGTTCGTTTTGCATTTCTCTAGAAATAAGAACTTACGGTCCGCTAACATTAAATGCTGCAAATATAGGCGAAACATGAAACGCATCGGAAGACATTTTTGACACCACATACCTATCACCGCTCGTTCATGTATCATGCGACGATGCATTGTATCTCTGATTTCTGTCGGAAATTTCATGTTCTTGACCTCCGTATTAAGTAAAGGTGTATCCATCCTCACCTAACATTACAAGCACTTGGATCGATTCCAATTCTTTAAGGAATTCGACGCTATTTCGGCCAGGAATCAGACTAGTCTTTCAATCGTCCATCGCCTAAGTTTAGATTCACTCGTCTGGCATATATCAATTGGTGGGAAATGCAAACCATGGTTCGCTTTTCCCACCAGCTGATATGTGCCGGACAATTGAAGCTGAAAAAATATCATAAACATTCATTTTCTAATCGACGTAAGAACTGTTGCTCAATAAAAGACATTATTTGACTAAATTGTTGGCGACATTACCATAATGAATGAAGACTCACTACGGCGGCGTAGTTCCACCAACGAGTATCTTCATGCTTTCGGGTAAGTTTAAGTACTTATTGATTGGAATATCTATGTCGGGAGCACAAAAGGATATTTGTATATCTGTTGTTGGAGAAACATCACATCACATTACATCAACGGTAGCCTGCGCACAAACCTAAGCCCTAACAACGTCGAATTGCGGACGTGACAGTCGTTACTTATTCCCAGTTCCTTATTCGACATTCGTTATCAACCGATTGTATCTGTTGATAACGAATGTCGAATAACTAACTGAGAATAAGTAACGGCTGCCACGTCAGTGTCGAATTCTTTATAGAATTAGATATGGTGGCTTGGAGTTTAAAAAATGTCTTGAGTGACGAATGGCCAAAAGACGGCATCACCTTGATTCTAACTGGTAACTTACAATATCTTAACCCGTTTTAATTTTATCTTCATCTCACAACAGGGTAGGTCTAACAAGCCTTTCAACAACTTGATGGAGATGTCGTCGCCGCCCTGTATCTACGCACCTGGGGAAAATATATTAGCTCCATTCCGCCAAGAAATGCATCAGCCTGCCTTTAAAAACTAAGACAATTTGTGATGGCCAAAGGGTAGCTCCAATTTGGAGCCCAGGTGCTCTGATTTTTATAATCGGATATTTATTTGTCGCACACTGGGTGAGAACGAGCACATAAAATATCAAAATTATAAAATAAGCTCGTTCGAGGCTAGAAATCTAGCTAGCCAAAGGGATATGCCGCTGTCTTTTAATGTCATTTAGTCAAGTGAACAGCATGACCCAAATTTCAAGCACTGTTGTCCCCCTCCCCACCAACCCCACGCCACCCCACCCCGCTACGCTCCATACATTAAAGTAGCGAGGGGAGACAACACTGCTTGGAGTTTGAGCATGACACCCCGAAGCGCATTGGAATGTATCCCTATCTCTCGATCGGTCAGTACTGGTTACAAAGCTAACTTGTCTGATATTTCCTGTTATCCAGTTGTCATCAACATGCTGGTGTGTCATGTTTTCGCCAGCCCAAACGCTATTCTGTTCGACATCAAAGTGACGCGGCTTGGATTTTGAGGGAAGTCTCTGATGATTTCTCCACTTAATACGTCGTAATTACAACAAGACAACGTAAGTAATAATTGCGACATTCTATGCCGCAATTACGAGATATTATTGTATCGTAATTACGAGGTAGATCGTGAAATTACAAGATTCTGAGTCGAAATTTGGAAATACTAGTACGAGATACAGTATGTCGAAATCACGGCAAAGTGTGGGTCAGTTTATTTCAGAAAATGTCGATAGCGACTTGAGTTTGCCTTTTATTTTACTTCCCTCTTAAAGGATTGGTGGTATCTTCCATGCCTTTTCAGTGGTAGCAATTGGAAGAGTCCATATTCATTGCCTGGGGGTAGACCAATTAATATTTTCTACGTGCAGTCCTGGGGCTGCACGTTAAAAATATTGATTGGTCTACCCCACACATTCACATAGCAGCCATCCTGCTTAATGAAATTCTGACGTATCGTGTCCCTGAGAAGGAAAAAGGCCTTCAAATAGTTAACCCTTTACCCAACGTAACAGCCAAAAGCGGCCAGCGCTATTCTCAAAAATCGCCAATTAATTTTCATTATTTTTTTAATTTTTTGTCTCAAAAACATAGGTTATGACCCCTCGTTGGAACGAGCTCGTCGAGCTCGTTCCAACGAGGGGTCATAACCTATGTTTTTGAGACAAAAAATGAAAAAAATTAGTTATTCAAGAATTTTTTTTGCAAGTGTCGTCTGCTTTCCATGTTAGGTAAAGGGTTAAAGTCACATGTCCGAGATATGATAAATCCCGTTAATATATACACGGTTCCTGCACTTGAATGAGTAGTCAATTAAGGGGCCTTCCGTTACATTTTCCATAGGCAAGAGATGAGAAATTTAAGTTGGTTCATGGCAAAAATAATGGAGTTCCCACCCAAGATAAGTTATTTTAATAGCGCGTTGTTGAATAGAGTTACCTCCCTTAGATTAGAAAACTTGGACAAATGAGATTTATGCAGGTTCTTTCCTGTTGCATTGTTTGTTTATGAGGGTTTAACGACGCTTTCAACAGCCATTGGCATATCCTGTCTGGCAGTTTTACAGATGAAGAAGGTCGGAATACCCGGACAAAACCACCCAGTAACGACCAGTAACTGTCGGACTACCCAACGTACCATCCCGACGCAACCAAAGTTAGCATTGGTCAAAACACTAACTGTCTTGGGTTTTAAAGACACTTTCGACAGCCAGGGTCAACTCGTGTCGGAATAAACTCTCTTAAACCGTAGCAAAAGCAAAAAGTTTCAGTTTGATCTGGTTTGACAGATAAAATTAGTTGAAACATGGTATTTGACGAGTATGTGATGAAATGGGCAAGCATTGTTCGCACGAAAAGTTAGACTGTTATATAAAAGCTATTACATCAAGTAAAATGGAAGTTGGGTGGAGGTGGGGCTAGAGGGGGGGGGGGGGGGGGGGCACTAACCCAACCAGATAATTTAGATCATCTCAAAAGTTTTACAAAATCTCTGTAGTTCTTATCTGAAATGTACGGAAGCGTTGAGGCTCCAGTTGAGTATTATTTCTATCTTGCACGTGCAACTTATCTATCTTGCACCTGCAAGTTACTATCTTGCACGTGCAGGTTAGCTATTTTGCAGCTGCAAGTTACTATCTTGCACGTGCAGGTTAGCTATCTTGCACCTGCAAGTTACTATCTTGCACGTGCAGGTTAGCTATCTTGCACGTGCAGGTTAGCTATCTTGCACGTGCAGGATAGCTATCTTGCACCTGCAAGTTAACTATCTCGCACGTGCAGGTAAGCTATCTTGCACCTGCAAGTTACTATCTTGCACGTGCAGGTTAGCTATCTTGCACGTGCATGTTAGCTATCTTGCACGTGCAAGTTACTATCTTGCACGTGCAGATTAGCTATCTTGCACGTGCAGGATAGCTATCTTGCACCTGCAAGTTAGCTATCTTGCACGTGCAGGTTAGCTATCTTGCACGTGCAAGTTACTATCTTGCACGTGCAGGTTAACTATCTTGCACGTGCAGGATAGCTATCTTGCACCTGCAAGTTAGCTATCTTGCACGTGCAGGTTAGCTATCTTGCACCTGCAAGTTACTATCTTGCACGTGCAGGATAGCTATCTTGCACCTGCAAGTTACTATCTTGCACCTGCAAGTCTATACTATATTTTAGAATGTCTCTCTGTCTCTCTGTCTGTCTCTCTGTCTGTCTCTCTGTCTGTCTGCCTGTCCGCTATAGAAATGAATACGGGGCCATCCAGAGTACCCAAAATGGGTCTACTAGGGGTACTTTTTATGGAGGAGGTCCTCGTTAGGTTTAAAAAAGTGTGCGGTGTGGGGGTGGGAGTGGGGGCAGGGAAGGGCACCGAAAGTTATGACCAAATGTCTTTTCACCGATACAGGTCTTCAAAGGGGTCAAAAAGGGTAACTTTTTATCAGGAATCTAATGGTGGTGTTTAAAAAAGTGGCGGGGTGGGGTGGGGAGGGGCAAAAATGATGAATTTTACCGATATAGGTCATCAAAGGGGTCTACTAGGGGGTAACTTTTTACCAGGAATTTAATGGTGGGGTTTAAAAAAAGTGACGAGATCGAAAAATACGCGGCCCCTATTTTTTTTTTTTTTTTTTTTTTTTTTTTGGGGGGGGGGGTACTTTTTTATGGCGGAGGTCTTCGTCAGGTTTAAAAAAGTGTGGGGGGTGGAGTGGAGGCAGGGAGGGGCACCGAAAGTTAGACCAAATTTTTTTTTCACCGATATAGGTCTTTAAAGGGGTCTACTTGGGGTAACTTTTTATCAGGAATCTAATGGTGGTCTTTAAAAAAGTGGCGGGGGTGGGGTGGGTGGGAAGAGGGAAAATTGATGGATTTCACTGATTTAGGTCCTCAAAGTGGTCTACCAAGGGTAACTTTTTTACCAGGAATCTAATGGTGGGATATTAAAAAGTGACGGAATTGAAGGCCCCGCCCGGAGGGCGGGGCCGAGTGTGCCGCCCGTAGGGCGGGCTGGGTCGAAAAATACGCGGCCCCTATATTTTGGGTTTTTTTTTTTTGGGGGGGGGGGGGTACTTTTCATATGACCCCTACATTTTCCCGTGCAACGCGGAATACCCTGCTAGTTAGTTATATTTGAGGAACATCATTTTAGTCATATTTGAAGTTGAGTTCATCAAAATTAGTATATAAGGGCCCTACCTAGTCCCAATTTGCCGGACCTAGGTTCGAATTTGCCGGCCCCCCTTCCGGACTACGGAAATTCCTATCGCGGAGACAACCACTATAGGCTCATTGGCCATGTCTTGTCGCCTGGCTATATACGTTTCGCATCGCTCGCATCGCAGTCTAGGTGTGGATGCTGTATGTTGGGGTGTGATTGGGAAACGCCAGGTATAAAGAGTAAAATGGTTAGAGTTGCAATGACGCCGGTGACGCCATGGTGAGCTCGCGACGTCATGACGATGATGTCCACAGAAATGGGTGACTGGCACCTGCAAGTTGCTATCTTCCACCTGCAAGTTGCTATCTTGTACATGCACGTTAGTTATCTTGCACTTGCAAGTTAGTTATCTTGCGACAGCCACCCCAACCACCCTATCTCAGAAGCCTCGGCTCCCCATACTTGCCCCAGTGGCTTACATTCCCATATTTGACAGCCATCCTTTCTCAGAAGACCCGGCTCCCCATACTTGTCCAGAGGCTTTCATTCCCGTATTTGACCCGGTGTCCTTACCTCTGCCGCTTAACCAAGAGCGACACAGTCGCCCTTCCCCTTGTTCCAGAAGCCCTTCACGCCACGATTCCCTAACCCCGCCTTCTCGACCGAATACCCTAATCACATCAGAGACCCGTCGACCTTATTCCACGACCCAGGCCTCTGCGACCTGCGCCAGTGAACCAGGAACCCTACACCGAGTGTTCCGATCAAGAGCGGCACAGCCACTCTTCCCCATCTTCCAGTACCCCTACCTCAACAAGCTCGAACAGTCGCCTGACAGGTCAGTCATTGCTGGTGATCACTATAATCCAGATGTAGAAGAATCGTTCGAAGAGTTGCTGGGACTAACTCTTTGATTACTAATTTTCTCCTCGAAGGCTCATTTCAGTGAGTCGTTCGAAAAGCTGCTTCTGGAGCAGCTCCCCAGTCAAACATCTGTATGAGTCGTCCGAGGTGTCAATTTTCGAAGGGCTGCTCTAGTGGTGCCTTGTTTCGAGCCGGCAGAGTAGGACAGAATCGATCAGGGAGAAGAAGGGTCGAAAGCCAGAAAAGGGACATCCCTGTTCCTGTTAAGGGGTATTGAGACCCGGCCCAGCATGGTCTACCAACGGCACGGCCACCTATAGGGAAACATCGGCTATTCAAAGACCCTACGGACGTCCAGTCACTCACCTCTGTGGACATCGACTTCGGTCAACGTCGTCATGACGTCGCGAGCTCACCGTGGCGTCACCGACGTCATTGCAACTCTAACCGTTTTTCACTCTTTATTCCTGACTTTTCCCATTCACACCCCCAGCATAAAACATCCGCACCTAGCCTGCGATGCAATTGATGCGAAACTTACATATCCAGGCGGCTAGACATGGCCAATGAGCCCATAGTGGCTGTCTCAGCGGTAGGAATTTCCGTAGTCCGGGAGTGGGGCCGACAAATCCGAACCTAGGTCCGGCCGGCAAATTGGGGCTAGGTTTAAAACCTTTACCAAACATGACAAGCAGACGACACTTGTAAACAGAATTACTGAATAACTGTTTATTTCACTTTTTGCATCAAAAACATAGCTTATGACCCTCAATGCAACGAGCACGTTCCAATGAGGGGTCATAAGCTATGTTTCGGGGACAGAAAAATGAATAAATAATGAAAATTGAATGGCGTATATTGTGAATAGCGCTGGTCGGTTTTGGAAGTGTTGTTGGGAAAAGTGTTAACCTATTATGAGGTGAAACGATGTGGGAGTGAGGGTGGGAGTGAGGGTGGGTGTGGTGGGTGGGTGGTGTCGTGTAAGGCAAAGGGTCATAAATGATAATAATTAAAGAAGTTATTAAATCAGGGCCATGTGTATTTTATTTATCCATTAAAAGTGTGGCGGTGGGGGCATATATGATTTGAAAAGGTGGAGAGGGGCACATCCCCGGTGCCTAACTGATCTACAGTACGTGGAGAGTGGATTGTAACTAAATCATCCGCGGAGTGGAGTTATCACCCAAGCTATAACTTTCAAATTTTGCACGTATCGACAAAAAACACAAGCAATGTTCCAGCCAATGGACCTCCGGGTTTAACCCGGAGGTCCATTGGCTAAAACTTTGCTTGTGCTGGTTATGCTTTGCAACAAGTTTGCAATTATTGCTTGGGTGGAATCTCCACTCTGTGGGTGATTTAGTGATAATACACTCTCCACGTACTGTGCAGTACTGCCGCCGTGGACTGATCACTTTTCATGGGTAGGCTATATTTACGCAGACACAATAAGATCAGATTCCAAACACTAATTATAGGAATAATCATCAAAAAATTAAAGAATGAAGCACTGGGTACAACCCGGTGCTTCATTAATTAAAATTTTGCTGATTAGGATTTTTATTACCTTGTAAACGCATGCGTGGATACTTACTTCTCAAGTGTGGATTATGACCAGTCCACGGCAATTGCACTTCACATCGATATGGAAATCGACTCTCAATAATGTTATCTCCCTTGAAATTATTAGATGAGCTTTGGTCCTCGGTTCGAATCCACCTGCGGCAACCGCGTTGTCTCCCTGGGCAAGACACTTCATCTCCATTGCCCACGTGGGGGCACGATGACGCCGTGTACTAAGGCGTACTGCACGCCGATGGTACGCATGTCTTCAACCAATCTAACCCTGCCTGTGCTGCAGTGCGGAGTTACGATGTTGGGGAGCTGGCAGCTGCTCATCGTTGCTCGGTGGTTCTCTCCGGGTACTCCGGCTTCCTCCACCCGTAAAACTGTCACGGTCATGATTAGCCATTGTGCATAAATATGTGACCTTAAACATCAATAAATAAATAAATAAATAAATATATTAGATGAGCGAGGAGGGTCCAGTTTTGAAGCAAGTATTATGTTGAGGAAACATCTTCGACATCAGTAGAAAATAAAAGCAAGTTTCCATTTATCACTAATAATGAACGAAACCAAAGGACAGTGCCGCCCTATCTCCCATGCATCACTTAGTAATTAATTTTTGGCGGTTGGTTTTATGTAGTAGACATCACGGCTTTACTGACATATTCAGGGACGTGGCTAGAGGTTTCCGATTGGGGAGGGAGGGGTGGCATTAGGGTGGTGAACTTTCAATTGAGGGGAGCCCCCCCCCCCCTCCCCCGATCCATCCCCAGTTGGAAATTCCGTACCGAGAAAGATTTTGAAAATGAAACCTTGGAAGGGGGCATAAAATTGATTCTAGTAACTGAAATTCCAACACATTTATGATAGAATTATCAGGTTATTATTATTTGGTATTCTTCTGGGAACTGAATATGTGCTAAACACATGCTCAAGCTTAGAACTTTGAGCAATTCACACTGTCCTAACATTAAATCGGATCTTATATGCAGGAATGATCAATTTGCGATGTTTCATCATTTTGTAACTGTGAATGATGGAATAAACTCGGGGATAACTATTTTACAATTATGCGATTTTCTTGAAGAGCATTTCGAGGATTTTTTTTATTACGATATATAAATGTACTATAGAAATCTCGTACCGATTGACATCATGCATACTTATGAAGCTCGATATTCCGTACACTGTAGTTGTAAATAGAAACAGTTACTTTTTGCCGATTTGAAACCGAGTTGGATTTTTGGGAAGTAAAGGAGACATCAGCATCGCCAAAGAAGCTCTAAAATCCAGAAAGATGGAATTTTCAACTACTCATGACTTGCTCTCCGAATTTCCAACTATAGGAAATTTAGGCCAAGATGGGGGGAGGGGGGGACACACCCCCACATCTCTCCCCCTGTCGCCACGTTCCTGGACATATTTTGCCACATCCAAAAATGTCATTGAGCTCGTTCAAATGAGGGGTCATAAGCTATGCTTTTAGCGAAACAAAATTTAATTTTTTTGTAATTCCAGAATTGTTTTGTAGGTTTCGTGTTTAGATGTGTTTGGGTACGGGTTATAGGGCATTTTTCTTCCAGTTTGGGTTTGTTTGTTTTTTTTACTGAAACCAATGTTTTGTTCCAGTTTTTTTTTCTGGGGGGGGGGGGGTGTTTATTGAAAACCAACGTGTTTTAGCTATTTAATGTAGACTTAAATCTGACAAAATATAGCGCCCTTGTCTCTGTTACATTTCAGGGCTGCACTACAGAGAGAACTTGGACCAATCTACAATCTGAAAATCAAAATTTTAAAGCATTTTTTTATCGTTCACATTCACACAGTCACAGGAGTCTCGAAAGAGTAAACGTATTTACAACACAACTGAATCTATCCATACTTTGAAAATACATGCACATATGGACACTTCGGGTCTTTCCCCGTACATGTATGTTAACGTGCACTTGAGTTGAGAAAAACGACATATAAAACACAGACAGGAAATTTGTCTCTGGAAAGCAGATCAAGAAATACGAAATACTTCCGTAAGCGACATGCAAACCGAAACCCAACAATCGAAGAGCTGTTTACAAATTGCCCGTGGTGAGATACCAATATACTTGGTTAACTAACCATGCAGTGTGCAGCTATCGTAACACTGTCATTATTAAAAGTACCCACCTAATCAGTAGTATAGATGTACAAGTAATAGTCACTAACTGAGCTGGAGGTATTCATGAATTTGAACAACCTGCCAACGTGCGGTGTGTGTCACCGAGCAGCGAAGCGGCGAGGTGTTACCACAGGTACTCGGCACAAGCTGAGAACTCGAAAAAATGACATTTAATAAGGATTTTTGGATCGACTCTCTTCACCCCCCTTAATAGACTAATATATAGAACAAGGTAAACAACATTGAAATCCTCGACAAACCAACCGACCTTCGTTTCATTCATACACTATTTTAGGCAACACAAAAGCGTTGATAAACTAAGTATAAATACAAGTTAAATTTTACCCTGGGCGAATAGTAGCCAATGGGAGAGCGTTGATGTATGAGTGCGTTCTAGGCTTTATTCATGGCTGGACTGGAAAAATCTCTGTCAATGTTATTCGGAGAATAATGTAAATCTGAGACTTGCGACCATGGTGTGTGAATTAAATTCAATTCACGATCAAAACTGAGCACCACGAAACATGCCATTTAAGAATATGCTTCAATCGGAACATGAAACCTTCAGGTTTGATCGTAAATCAGGCAGTTCAGGTGATGTCCTACTTATTCACTTGAACGCAATCGATGTCGACCTGATGATTTTCGTGTTTTATCCCGAAATTCCAAGTAATTATGAATAAGCCCAGAACATCCAACGGCCAAGTTACACATCAGCGTAAAGCTTATTGTCTCACCTTTCAAATGACACCGGGTATTTGGTAAAACACCACGTAGTTAAGATTTGAGACGAATGAAACGAAGGTCGGTTGGTTTGTCGAGGATTTCAATGTTGTTTACCTTGTTCTATATATTAGTCTATTAAGGGAGGTGAAGAGAGTCGATCCAAAAATCCTTATTAAATGTCATTTTTTCGAGTTCTCAGCTTGTGCCGAGTACCTGTGGGTGTTACAGCACGTTGTTCAAATTCATAAATACCGACAGCGAAGTTAGTAACTTACTAACACGCCAATTCACAAAACGCACGGACCCAGGTATGGTAAGTGAGTACAAGTGTCAAGTGACGTCACTTGAACACCTAGTCTATTTTTCTATCGGGTATTTCACGTCTCTTAATCCACAGCTACCTAATATTTCTTTTGTTCTCTGTTATGAAAACAAGCCCTATAAAATCACACCAAGTACGGTTTTGATTAGAACAGCTCAGTAAAACAGTACCAATATCTGGATATTGGGACGGTTTTGAAACAGTCCCAATAACTAGATATTTGTACGATTGTCACGGTACTGTAATCATAACCATTCAAAAGTAAAGATGCTGTAAAGGAGGTGTGAAAAACTTTCTAACACATGAATTATCGACAAGCTTTTCTCGACAGAGCTACTGAATTGAGTGTGCATCGTGTCCAAATTATAATGTACTTTTTTAATTTTTTGTTGCTTTTAATAACCAACAGTCCTGGTAACCTAAAAAGGACTCCTGTGGAAACCTCGGAAGTGAAGCAGTGCTTGTTTGCTGTGGTAAACAAGTTCAGTTTTACTGGTAAAATAGGACCTGGTAACCAGTGCCCGGGGTAGAAGTCCCCTAAAATGGGCAGCATGGGTGTAAACGATTGGCTAAACTTGCCTTTATACCTTTTTTGCGGTCACAATTAGCCATAGCTGCAGAAAAGTGACCTTAAACAGCAGTAAATAAATAAATAACCTAAAAACCGCCCTTTTTCAAATATTGAGACGGCAATCAGGCACCACCACCCGCCACCCCTTAGGGAAAGCGAACCTCTTCTTCAGATAAAAAAAAGAATTATTCTTCCAAGTGATTTAAAAATGAACGATTATTAAATTTATCTGCCGCACTTTCGATGAGGGATTGAATAAGTAAGTGTTCCACCCTTGAGCTGAGACATTATATTAGCGGGAGAACAAATTACGTCATGATGTGAGTTAACTTCGAAGACACAGATCTGTTCACAATATCTGAACTCCTGATGCGTGTCATAACTTCAATAGACTTTCTAGCAAGCAAACAATGGGTTATGCCCATTTTGTTTTTCGGGGCTAGAGCAAGCAAAAAGTGTTTTAAAATGTGGTTTTACTAGTGTCAAACTTTCTAAAATATAATTTTTTTGACTTTTGTTAACAGTGAGGGGCTGTGGATTAAATCACATATATCATTATTTTGTGTACTAGATGGGTAAATAATTGTACAGTTGTGCAGGTGTCCTCCAATATTTGGACTCGGCTTCGCCTCGTCCAAAATATCTCCAGACACCTGCACAACTGTACAATTATTTATCCATATAGTACACAAAATAGTGATATATCTATTACTTACCAACCCGGAGAAGACAAAGGAACTGGTGTGTAAATATAAAGGTAGCCTCCTGCCCAGCCCACAATAGGTATTCACCTAGGGGTATCACGGAACTAAATATTTTCCCATAGGCGACCATTATACCATTCAGGCGAAAAAAATATGATCGCATCACTTTAATTTTGGCATTCAAATATCTTTGTCAAGTTTAGCCCTTAGACAACTTTTATGACGCGGAAACAGGGGGTCATGCAACAAATCAGAGAAAAAAAATCTGACAGGAAGGGAAGTACCGGTCACGTGCACATATTTTTTCACGAGATCCCCTCCAAAAACTCACCAAAAGTAAATTGTATTTTTTAGGTCCAAAAGTCACCAAATCACCCTCTTTTTTATTTGGAATATTCAACAATAATGCAAGATATCAATAGAATGTTTCAAACATTTATTGAAACAATATATTTTCCCAAGGCTCTTTATTTTTAGAGATTGCATAATTTCCGACATTTCAAGGCGAATAACTCGAATTCAAATATTTTGTTCAGTGATACTTAGATGTCTGTAATCAGCTTCAGCCCTTTTAAAATACTGTGCCCATAGAGTAGAAGAAAGACGTTTCTAGGTAGGGAGTAGAAATTGTGCTGTTGTGTGTGTTAAAATGCCCAGATCTGGCCTATTTCCGTCGCAATCTTTTTTAGAGAGACTGTGTGTTCGACTTGAATAAAAATGACTGCATGTCTCAGCCAAACAACAGCATTTGACGCATTTTAATGTCCGAGATTCAGGTCGATTATTCATGTTTTGATCTCAAATGTTTATTTCTGAGCATAGTGTATCGTAAATTATGCCCGACTCAGGTCGATTATTCATGTTTTGATCTCAAATGTTTATTTCTGAGCATAGTGTATCGTAAATTACGTCAGACACCCGTCATTTTTCCACCAACCACACCTCTGTGACACAATTTATTCAAAAGTTATAGCTTTATCTTTTCGACCCCACACGCTCGGGTTGTTATGCCTCACCCACGGGCGGTATACATATGGGACTTGGCGTACAACGTAACATGATATGGCGAAAGGACACAATTTTTCACTTTACAATAAAAAAGTTATAAATATCGACACAGATGATTGAAAATCCCGGTTTAATTCCCATGTAACAGGATTTTCAAATGTTTTTTTCCAAATTCCAGATGTTGCATCAAGTCCTCACATGATGGATCTGAAAATAATGTGCACACACATCTGTAGCGTAGAAGTTTACAAAACGTGCTGCTATTTATTCTTCCAAGTTGAAAAAAATATACGAAAGAAAGAACTAGAAATTCGGAAGTTACGTCATGTCACGTGACCTGGTTTGTTTGGTTGTCATGGTAGCTCATGTGAGCGGCCATCTTGTGACGTCATCTCCATAGTGATGCGTGGTGTGAGTGCGCATGCGCAGCGCTTATTGTTAAGATGATACGTGTTTCCGTCGTCCATTGTGTATACTGATGACCGCCATCTTGGTTTCTATGGTAGCACGTGGTTGCTATGTGAATTATAACCTTCTAATAGGACAGTGGTATGTTCGGAGGGTATGTTCCTTTGTACAGGAGTAATTTTCCGATTCGAAGAATTACCCAAATAAACCCGACAAGTTTTACTATTTCGAATTCTTTCTGAATTCTCTGCTTCTATCTATATATGCAATAGTTTTCGTCTACCTGACCATGTTCCTTTGTTCTGGAGTATACTCCAATAGAGTAGAAGAACCTATCAATGGGAACAGTTTTAGCTTATTATTACTATATTTAGTTTTTTTGGTCTGTTCTTGTTAGTTCTGGCCCTATTCCGAGTACTCTTGTTGTTTCATCTATCTAGATCACCCAATCACTTCACTTTCTGACGCTAACTAACCAATCAGATTGCGTGATTTCCCATAATCTCTAGGCAGAGTTATCTCCCCTTATTACAATGAATCCAAAATCATTCCTAAAGCCAATAAGCTATCGAGCAGTTACTGAAAAGTCATTGCTCGAACGACTCGAAGTCCATCGAGCAAATGAGCTAACGAGTAATTGATCGTTCGAGTGACTCCTCGAACGACTCTTCGACTCATTTCGGTATTTGAGGATACCTATGGCCTGATATTGTATTATTTGAGGATACTTATTTGAGGATACTATTAGTTGTTTGGCCCAGCCTTCTGGGCCACCCCAAGACATACCTATTCCAAATTCTCCCAATAAGTTATCGAGCAGTTACTGAAAAGTCATTGCTCGAATGACTCGAAGTCCATCGAGCAAATGAGCTTTAGAGTAATTGCTCGATCTAGTGACTCGACATACTGCTCGAACGACTGGAAGTCCATCGAGCAAAAGAGCTAACGAGTAATTGCTCGTTCGAGTGACTCCTCGAACGACTCTTCGACTCATTTCGGTATTTGAGGAAACCTATGGCCTGGTATTGTGTTATTGAGGATACTTATCTGAGGATACTATTACTTGTTTGGTCCAGCCTTCTGGGCCACACCAAGACATACCTATTCCAAATTCTACCAATAAGCTATCGAGCAGTTACTGAAAGTCATTGCTCGAATGCCACGAAGCCCATTCTACTACTCCAGTTATTCCAGTGAAGGAGAGCATGTCTAGTATAACAGTAAACCAGCACACCGCCCACCACATCCACATTCCTTTAACTTAAAAACATGTCTAATTTTAGTAACCCAGCTTTATCAATACCAAATTCTTTACTATTTATCATTTATTGGAAAACTACGGAAGCGTTGAGGCGCCAGTTGAGTATTATTTCTATCTTGCACGTGCAAGTTAGCTATCTTGCACCTGCAAGTTACTATCTTGCACGTGCAGGTTAGCTAACCTGCACGTGCAAGATAGCTACTTGCATGTGCAAGATAGCTATCCTGGACGTGCAAGATAGCTAACCTGCACATGCAAGATAGTAACTTGCACGTGCAAGATAGCTAACCCACACGTGCAAGATAGCTAACCTGCACGTGCAAGATAGTAACTTGCAGGTGCAAGATAGCTACCCTGCACGTGCAAGATAGCTAACTTGCAGGTGCAAGATAGCTATCCTGCACGTGCAAGATAGCTAACCTGCACGCGCAAGATAGTAACTTGGACGTGCAAGATTGCTAACCTGCACGTGCAAGATAGTAACTTGCAGGTGCAAGATAGCTAACCTGTACGTGCAAGATAGTAACTTGCAGGTGCAAGATAGCTAACTTGCACGTGCAAGATAGAAATAATACTCAACTGGCGCCTCAACGCTTCCGTAGAAAACTCTCTAATAGACAAGTTTTTAATAAATGATAACAATTAAGTCAACCTTATTGTATGATGTGCATACATTGTATATACAGGTAGTTATAATAGATATATAGATAATAATATAGCTTCTTTGCCTCTCGTCAAGGTATATAAGCCTTTCAAAATATATTTCGAGGCTTGAATGATAAATCTAATCCTACTTTTTATAGGGTGCTCTGGAACACAACTCTTGTGGAACTGGGTCCTAATATCTGACAGGTACAAAATATGGGATGACAGGCACAAAACTGCTGGTACCTGTCACAATGACAGGCACTCAAGAAGAAATTATTTGCAGGCTTGAATGCCTTATTTGTAGTTCTTATTTTTAAGTAAAAATGTGAAAATAATTAATTTTAGTCAAGCTGTTTATCTCTTCGTCTTGGATTATCAGTCTATGATTAAAAAATCATGGACAATAAATTACAAATTTTGGGGAAATGCCAAGTCGAAAAAGTAACATTTAAGTTAATGGACCTCCAGACTTAACCTGCAGTTCCTTTGTCAGAAAAGTTGCAAATATTCCGTGGTTGTAACAAACAACCAAAAAATGGTTACCTGAAAGGGGGTTGCGAGTTTGCACTAAACATTGCCAATTGTAAACACCTGTCTGCATCATGTAGGAAAATAGTAATTCAAATTGTAATTTTTTTTAATCTCTTCCAAATCATAGCATATAACCTCTTGTTGGAACAAGCTTATCATTTTTATCAGAGGTAATAAGCTACAGTTACAAATTGAAAAACTATACATTTTGGTTTTTCAAAAAAATTATATGCATGTGCTCAAGCCTGAAAATAAGCCGACTGTCATCTTCAAAATGAGGTCCCCAGAGGGTGAATTTGGTGATGCTACCCTGCTCAGCAGGGTAGCATCACAAAATGTACCCTCTGTGAAACTCAATCTGAATCAAGGTCTCAAGCCAAAACAGAAAGATGTACCTAGAGGATAAATTGGTCTACTGTATGGGATAACATCAGCAAATTCACCCTCTGGGGACCTCATTTTGCAAATGGTAGGTTGCTTATATTCAGGCTTGCATATGCTGGTGAGTTCTGTTGTGTACAACTTGCATTGGGAAAAGGGGTTAACCCTTTACCTGACCTGAATAGTAGACGGCATGTGCCAAAAAACATTACTGGTTAACTAAAATTTATTTCTCATTTTTTTTTGTCTCAAAAACATTGCTTATGATCCCTCGTTGGAACGAGCTCACCGAGCTCGTTCCAATGAGGGGTCATAAGCTATATTCTTTAGACAAAAAAATTTAGAAATAATAAAATTTGGATGCGATAGTTGCAATAACGTTTGCTTTCTTCTGCCGTTACGCTGCGTTGCGCTGGGTAAAGGGTTAAGATGCACCTGCAGCTTTTAAAATGAGTGTGACCTAGGGGTGCAGTTGGTATCACAATAACAGACCTTATTTTCAGATCCATCATGTGAGGACGTGATAGGACATCTGGAATTTGGAAATAAACATTTGAAAATCCTGTTACCTATACTTGGTAATTAAACCGGGATTTTCAATCATCTGTGTCGATATTTTTAACTTTTTTATTTTAAAGTGAAAAATTGTGTCCTTTCTTTATGCCATGTTACGTTGTACGCTAAGTCCTATACGTACACCGCCCGTGGTCGAGGCATACCCGGGGGTGTGGCAGTCGAAAAGATCAAATCAGCTGTAACCTTTGAACTAATTGCGACACGGAGGTGCGGTTGGTGTCAAAATGGCGAGTGTCGGGCGTAAGATACGATATACTTTACCCTCTGTGAACCTCAATTCGAATCACGGTCTCGGGCCTATACAGAAAGAGGTACCCAGAGGATAAACTGGAAGATTCTAGCCCGCAATATGGGAAAGCATCAGCAAATTCACCCTCTGGGGACCTCATTCTGCAAATGACAGATTGTTTTTTTTTCCAGGCTTGTATCGAAGGGTCCTTTCACACAAGAATAAATTGCCAAGTGTCATTTCGAGTCAAGAAGATTGCACGCCTTCTATCCTTCATTTCCCCAATAGTCTTGAGTGGGAGAGTCCCCTCCCACACTCAAAACATAAAAGAGGCCGAGAACCGTAAAATCGTACAAGGTGGGGTACAAAAATTAACTTTATAAGCGAAGAGTTTTCCGTACAGACGAAAAACTTGTACACGAACGCATTTTCATACACACGAAACTTGTTGCGATGAAGTTTCAAATTTCCATTCAGTAAAGAAAGCCGCACTCATGACTTGTCCTTCAAATTTCCAACTATAGGAAATTTTGGCCAGGTTTGACACTTTGACCCCCCCCCCCCCCCCCCTGTTACCTATACTTGGTAATTAAACCGGGATTTTCAATCATCTGTGTCGATATTTTTAACTTTTTTATTTTAAAGTGAAAAATTGTGTCCTTTCTTTATGCCATGTTACGTTGTACGCTAAGTCCTATACGTACACCGCCCGTGGTCGAGGCATACCCGGGGGCGTGGCAGTCGAAAAGATCAAATCAGCTGTAACCTTTGAACTAATTGCGACACGGAGGTGCGGTTGGTGTCAAAATGGCGAGTGTCGGGCGTAAGATACGATATACTTTACCCTCTGTGAACCTCAATTCGAATCACGGTCTCGGGCCTATACAGAAAGAGGTACCCAGAGGATAAACTGGAAGATTCTAGCCCGCAATATGGGAAAGCATCAGCAAATTCACCCTCTGGGGACCTCATTCTGCAAATGACAGATTGTTTTTTTTTCCAGGCTTGTATCGAAGGGTCCTTTCACACAAGAATAAATTGCCAAGTGTCATTTCGAGTCAAGAAGATTGCACGCCTTCTATCCTTCATTTCCCCAATAGTCTTGAGTGGGAGAGTCCCCTCCCACACTCAAAACATAAAAGAGGCCGAGAACCGTAAAATCGTACAAGGTGGGGTACAAAAATTAACTTTATAAGCGAAGAGTTTTCCGTACAGACGAAAAACTTGTACACGAACGCATTTTCATACACACGAAACTTGTTGCGATGAAGTTTCAAATTTCCATTCAGTAAAGAAAGCCGCACTCATGACTTGTCCTTCAAATTTCCAACTATAGGAAATTTTGGCCAGGTTTGACACTTTGACCCCCCCCCCCCCCCCCCCCCCCCCTGTTACCTATACTTGGTAATTAAACCGGGATTTTCAATCATCTGTGTCGATATTTTTAACTTTTTTATTTTAAAGTGAAAAATTGTGTCCTTTCTTTATGCCATGTTACGTTGTACGCTAAGTCCTATACGTACACCGCCCGTGGTCGAGGCATACCCGGGGGCGTGGCAGTCGAAAAGATCAAATCAGCTGTAACCTTTGAACTAATTGCGACACGGAGGTGCGGTTGGTGTCAAAATGGCGAGTGTCGGGCGTAAGATACGATATACTTTACCCTCTGTGAACCTCAATTCGAATCACGGTCTCGGGCCTATACAGAAAGAGGTACCCAGAGGATAAACTGGAAGATTCTAGCCCGCAATATGGGAAAGCATCAGCAAATTCACCCTCTGGGGACCTCATTCTACAAATGACAGATTGTTTTTTTTTCCAGGCTTGTATCGAAGGGTCCTTTCACACAAGAATAAATTGCCAAGTGTCATTTCGAGTCAAGAAGATTGCACGCATTCTATCCTTCATTTCCCCAATAGTCTTGAGTGGGAGAGTCCCCTCCCACACTCAAAACATAAAAGAGGCCGAGAACCGTAAAATCGTACAAGGTGGGGTACAAAAATTAACTTTATAAGCGAAGAGTTTTCCGTACAGACGAAAAACTTGTACACGAACGCATTTTCATACACACGAAACTTGTTGCGATGAAGTTTCAAATTTCCATTCAGTAAAGAAAGCCGCACTCATGACTTGTCCTTCAAATTTCCAACTATAGGAAATTTTGGCCAGGTTTGACACTTTGACCCCCCCCCCCCCCCCCCCCCCTGTCGCCACGTCCCTGATAAAATCCATGTGTAAACTGAAACAGTATGGTATGGACTGGTCGAGCACTTTCTGGAGTCCAGTTGGGCTGGATGAGAGAATTACTATATTATCAGCGTACATAAGCCAATTAATATGCGTGTCGTGCATCAAGATGGGATCACATGTTTGACCAAGAACATTTGGTGAATCATTAATGTAAAGATTAAACAGTGATGGGCTTAGAATACAACCTTGTTTCACGCTCTTACTGGCACGTACTGCCTCGGCCATGCCTTCTGGAAATTGTCTATGAAACGAATATCGCTGTACATACTTTTAAAGACAGCGAGGAATTACCACCGATTCCGGATTCAGCGAGTTTATAGAATACCGCTTCACACCAAAAAGTGTGAGCCGCCCTGTGAAGGTCAATGGAACACGCAAACAGATATTTTTTCTTTGATGACATTTTGTTCGCTGTGGAGTGGACTGTGTAGAGATGGTCGATTGTCCGATTCGGCGTCCTGAAGGCTATTTGACATAATGACATGGCATTTTTGGCAGAAAGGAACGCTTCGAGCCTAACGTCTTTACAGCAGAATACCTTTGTAATTGTTCGGGGTGCCAGTACTGTCCACTTTGTGCCAATATGTCATGACGTTCCTTCTCCAGATGTCGTTAAAGTGTCCCGATGATAAGTGCGAGTTAAACAGTTTGACATAACATCATCATTTTGTAACTGTGAATGATAGAATTAACTCAGGATAACGATTTTACATGATGCGATTTTTTTCAAGTCCATTACGGAGTTTTTTTTTATCGCGATAAACTTATTATAGAAATCTCGCACCGATTGACATCATACATACTTATGAAGCTCGATATTGCGTACACTGTAGTTGTGAATAGTAAGAGTTGGATTTTTTGCCGATTTGAAACCGAGTTGAAATTTTGGGAAGTAAAGTAGACATCTGATAACCAAAGAAGCTCTGAATTGCAGATAGATGGAATTTCCAACTACTCATGACTTGCCCTCCGAATTTCCAACTACAGCAAATTTTTGCCAGGATGTAGGGGGGGGGGGTGCGCCCCCCCCCCTCCCCTCCGTCGTCACGTCTCTGTCTGCTTTATCTCTACGTGTTTCGAACATATTAATCCGTGGCTTTCCACTAAAGGTGTTAGCTTGTTTGCTCAGAACAAGAAAATCAAATATTTATATAAAACTGTTTTTGTTACAATTTTTGTTGGCACTCTCCAATTAATGGTAATAACAAAATATTTATGAACAACATCTTGACTTACACTCCCCTTGCTGGTAGCATGGTATCTTTGAAAAAAAAATACTCGTGTTACAAATCACCTTTAACCCTTTACGCCACATTACGGCTAAATAAAGCGAGCGCTATTCTCACAAATCGCCAATTAATTTTCATTATTTTTTCATTTTTTGTCTCAAAAACATAGGTTATGACCCCTCTTTGGAACGAGCTATTCGAGTTCGTTCTAATGAGGGGTATAACCTATGTTTTGGGGACAAAAAATGAAAAAAATAGTTATTCAAGAACTTTGTTTGCAAGTGTCATCTACTTTTCATGTTAGGTAAAGGGCTAAAAAATAATGTCAGTTAATGATCCGTTTCATCTCGTGTTGTGTGTGAATGTATTTGGTAAAGCCGAAGAATAGAGGACTTTTCCATTTACGTAAAAACGCATTTTTGTCACCTTTTTGCTACATTTTCCTATTACTAGTCATATTTTCTATAAAATAACGGAAAGATATTCACTTTTACTGACAATTATAACCGCCCAACAAACGTTTTTTACCTGTGCGATTTGTGACATTCGCATTCATCTTTCCTCCATGTTTTAGGTGTTTTTCGGTGTCTGCTCTGTGTATTGGTTGTTTTTGCATGACGTCACGGGGAGAAAATCATTGCAAAAAAGCGGGTCGCTTGTTTGTTCTGTTCCCGACATGGTCTAGGGTCAGTGTAGTGAGGGCTAGGGTTAGCTTACCGGTAAGCTAACCCCACGTTGACCGTAGACCTACAGTCGCCATGAGGAAAAGAAACAGATCTCTCTTTGTAACAACTCAACGAAACGCGCACTTCAAAATAGCGAGAATGCAGAAGAATCTCTGCAACCGTAACATTAAAAGGGTTTCTCTGATCTTAGTCAAAAGTGAATATCTTTCGGTCATTTTATCGAAAACATGACCAGTAATAGAAAAATGTAGAAAAAAATGTAGAAAAATTCTTCAGCTTTACCATGTAATTCTGTACGTAAGGTTTTGAAAGCACACGAAATGCGATATTTCTATCGAGGAATTAAAATTACGGTATGTTTAGAAAAAAAGAGTCCAATTACGTCAGCCCTTTTTTGACAAGGTTTGTGCACTGCAAATGTGCCACGTGTGATTTGTTATGGAAACAATGTGCACTTGAGGGATGGGGAGGGAGTGGGGACATGTCATCGAGATGGAAAATGCTAATTCCCTCTATAAGCGGAAATTGTGTTTGCATACAAGGCAATCTTTTAAACCCCAACAGTCTTATCCCCCAAGAAAATGATATCTAATGGGAAAAAAAATTGTCAAAACCGGTCGGCGCTATCCACAAAAAATCACCATCCAATTTTCATTATCATTTCATTCATTTTTTGTCTAAAAAACATAGCTCATTACCACTCATTGGAACGAGCTCAACGAGCTCGTACCAGTGAGTGGTAATAAGCTATATTTTTTGCGCAAAAATGAAAAAATTAGTTTTTCAAGAATTTTGTTTGCAAATGTCGTCTGCCTTTCGTGTTAGGCAAAGGGTTAAATGCTACAATGGAGAATTTATATATTCCCATTCACATGAAAATGGTTCGAAAGATTAAAAATAGGTAAAGAAACATAAACTAAATCATATTTTTAAAAATCCTAACGGGTCCAGGTGGCTATTTGTCAGGACATACGAATTTTGCACAAATGAAGGCTAATTGCCGGTACCGAACGTATCGGATGCGGACTGTAGATGCACTGACGTCAACTGGTATGCCTACGAAATTCTAAAAACGTTACAGGGGGTGGAGGTTGGTTCTAAATTATAAGTGCATAGAGGTCCATGGAAGATAGGCCTTTCAATACGAAACCGTGCATACGAATAATCAATATATTAGTGTTGCAAAACTGCCGTCCTACGGGTACATGATCGAGCTGGACCGGTCTGAGACGTTCCAAGGCCGTCCAGAGAGGCATTGTAATGTGTTAAATTATCGCTAGTTCGAAAAACAACGCTCCTTTTTGGACTTTACCTTCTAACTTCATTCGTGAAATAACTAGGATATAAGTCCTGGGAAAACGTGTCTCGTACCGTTTAAGATCTAAGTCGTTCCAGACAGGCGACTCCACTGCCTATCACGAATGAAGTGATACAATATGCCATCCCTTGAGTGTATTGTAGACGGCACCTTGATGCACTGAATGTCAGTATTAGAAGATATTTTAAAGGTCGCTTGTTACAAAACCACAATGCCTTACTGAATTCTTTATTTTGCTGGCAAGTAGTAGGAGATGTACCCGAACGGCCCTTATTGGCCGGATCTCATGCCGGATCTCATGTGACGTCATAGTCACGTGACCTAGTGGCGCCATGTTGTGTTGTCATGGTAACCCGCGTGAGTGGCCATCTTGTGACGTCATCCCCACAGTGATACGTGGAGTGAGTGCGCATGCGCAGCGCGTGTTGTTAGGGTCATGCGTGTTTCCGCCGTCCATTTTGTATACTGGAGGCCGCCATCTTGGTTTCTATTGTAGCACGTGGTTGCTATGTGATCCAAAACCTTCTAACAAGACAGGGGTATATTCGGAGGATGTGTTCGATTTAATTGGAGTATCACGAATTACCACAAACAACCCGACAATCCCTCCAAATCACCGAAATTGACTTTATTTACTACGGATTCCCCATTTTATCGGCTTAGCACATATTGCTATAGTACCAAGGGGGTACCGGGGGTGTGTTCGATTGAATAGGAGTATTTTTCTGGCTTAGAATTCTCCCAAAATCTTCGTTTAATTACCCAAATAAACCCGACAAGTTTTACTATTTCGAATTCTTTCAGAATTCTCTGCTTCTATCTATATATGCAATAGTTTTCATCTATCTGACCATGTTCCTTTGCCCTGGAGTATACTCCATTAGCGTAGCAGAGCCTATCAGGTGGAACAGTTTACCTTATTATTACGATATTTAGCTATTCTGAGTACTCTTGTTGTTTCATTTATCTAGATCATTTAAAAAATTATAACTAACCAATTAGACTGCTTGATTTCCCATAACTTGTATGCAGAGTTATCTCCCCTGTGTACAACAAACCCCATATCATTCCCAAAGCCAATAAGCCAAGAGACTAATTGCTCCATGAGCAATTGCTCGAATGACTCGAAGCTCATCGAGCAAGTGAGCCTTAGAGCCTGTTGAGTGACTCGGCATACTGCTCGAACGACTCGAATCCCATCGAGCAAATGAGCTAACGAGCAATTGCTCGATCGAGTGACTCGCACATATTGCTCGTCGACTCATTTTAGTATTTGAGGATACCTATGGCATGGCTACGTATCAGTTGAGGATACCTTTCGAGGATACTTTTTATAGGATACTTATTTGAAGATATCTGGTCAACCCATTTCGCAGGGTATTCCCCTTCCCTGCCTGTAAAAAAGAACCAAGAATTTTTGTTATATTTTAAAAATTTATTGACTTTTCTGTACACTGTCTGTTATATAGTTTAACCCCATTGGTGGCGACTGCTTGAGTGAAAAGCGTCCAATAAAGTGACAATAAACTAGTGGCCGTGCGGCGGCATTGGAACAGTGACATTCCGTCACTTGTTAGAGGGAACGCGATATAGTGAAGTGACAATACGTTAGCGGCCGTACGACGGCAGTGGTAGAGTGACTCGTCACTTGTTAGAGCAAAGGCGTCCGGATAAAGTGACAATACGTTAGTGGCCGTGCGACGGCTGTGAAAGGGTGAAATGGAGAGGCGACCAAAGAACAAACACCAGCCAGAAGGATACAAGACCAGCGACAGCAGAGTATGCCTTCCCGCAAGTGACTCAAAAACTGTTTGGGTAGGGGGTGATTGACGTTTTCTTTATCATATTCATTGAATTCCATGCAAGTCACAATTACCTTATTTGTTTATATGTATATGTTTTAAAATTGTTGTTTTCAGTGAACCCCTGTTGATTTATGCTTTTCGAGGAAAAGTTATTAACCCCTTCAGGATAGGAACCACCCCAACAAAAGTGAAACGGGCGGATTCGTCACGGCGAGACATACGTTCACGCACGAATTCAGGCGACACTCCTTGAGTTTTGGCTGAATACGCGGCGTGAATCTATTTCTTCCAGCAATGACAAAGCCCGGTTTCCACATTTAAAAGGTATCGAGGTCTTGGACTGAATGTGGTAAGTAGGTGAAAATTGAGAGTTCACGACCACTTTGTACATGTACGTGTACAAAATACGTACACGATGCGTTTACCAACGTGGGATTCAGTGTTAAATCGCACGCTTGTTCACAAAAATGTCCAGTGGTCTTGAATCCGCTGTTTTTTTATGACTCCTAGATCGCACTTTTCACGTTCAAATACTCGTGGTGAACGTTGAATGTTACGCGTTTTCAAAAAAAAGTGAAATTTGTACATTTTCACTTTTCTTTTTACTTTAAAAATTTTTGTCAACGTTCCCATCGCAGATCAGACCATCGATCCATCGTTGGTGAACGCGAGCAAAATTCTGGGCTAGCATAAAAAAAAACGGTTTGCGGATTCTGGACCAGTGGTCCAGAATCCGCAATTGTTTTGAAGCGGTGGGTTTTTCCCATTTATGACGTAAGTAGGGGAATACCCATAGTGGGATTTTCCAAACTCATCTAATTAACCAATCAGATTGCTTGATTCTCCGCTAATTAACCTATTGAACGCTTCCATTTCTGACGTGAGTGGGGGGGGGGGGGGGGGGGGAATACCCGAGGAAATAAAAAAACGTGATCGATATATATAGGAGAGAAAAAAAATATATATAAATAATAGTTATTTAAAAAATAAATATATCAAATCGAATAGATAATAAAAAAATACGTAAATCATGTGCGCTTCCCAGACTATTAGAGCGAGGTTTCTTTTAAACAAGCTGCTGAGAGCATACGCAATCTGCGTGAATGAAGAACTACGTCCCATCTTGTTAGAACGATGCGTCACATGTCGGGATCATCTAGACTTCGATCACGAGAATCATTCGTGTCTGACGATGGAAAGGGAAGATATGGTCGTCAAGTATTTTGAACCAGAGTTCGAACGCGTTAGATTCAATGATGTGATCACGCTTTGGAAGAGATTAGTGTTCTGTCAGAATCAAGACAAGCCTACAGTTTCAGAAGAACTGAAATTGGCGCGTAGAAGTCTGACTTTAGAAGACAAGGGATGCATCATGAAATTATTGTTCAATGAAGCATACGTCTAAGTTTTCTCGTTGATATAAAATAAGGGAGAATAGAAAATAAAAATAAATACACATAAAATTTTTTATCTAATATTAGAAAGAAAAAAATATATAAAAATGAGAACCGGAAATAAATTGTATCCGACGTTAGTAGACGATGAGGATGAGAAGCTGATCAACGTTTTGCCGACGACTCCATCGCTAGAAGAAAGAGAAAGAGGGGAGAGGTATCGCATCGATCAAATCAGTAGAATCCAAGAGTATCTAACTCGAGAGAGAGATTCTCGTCATTCCCTCAAGAAGAAGTATTCGTGTTTCGTGAAATTCGTCAACGCGATCGACACGACACTCATCACGATTTCCATGGGTTTACACGCGGCCAGCATCGGATTGTTGTCAACCGCGGTCGGCATTCCGATCGTGTTGACCGTAGAAGGAGTGGCTCTCGCTGCCGGATTGTTTAGCACGCTTGGAAACTTTTTGAGTAGGAAATTATATCTGAAGGCAAGGAAACACGACAAGATTCGTGTCTTGGCCGACTCCAAGATCGACACGATATCCGAAATGATCTCTATGGCGTTGAAAGATGGTAGGATATCGGACGGAGAATACTTCGCGATATTGAGCGAGAAAACGAAATACGATGCCATGAAAGAAGCCGTGAGAATCAAGACTCGTCAGATCATCAAGGAAGAGATGAAGGATTCTCTCGTGGAAAAGGGGAGGAAAGAGGCCAGGGTGGAATTCAGTAAGATGATAGAACTCAAGAGCAGCGATTGAAATATATATATATATATATATATATAACAAGAACAGAATTAATTAATTACTAAATTTATATATAAAATAAAAAACGAAATTAATTTAAATAACTCTTAAAAATTGTATTGCGTAAAGGGTAAGAGAGTTACCGAGATGAGTAATTCTAGAGAAGTGCGAACTAAAAACGACAGACAGATGCTTCGCGGAATTTGCGATGTGTGTGGTTCTATCAAGACTAGATTCGTTAAAAAAAAGAACGCGAGCAAAGGTAAAGGCATCGTGAATAAAATGATCAATAATCTACCTTTCAAAATGCATCTGCCCGGTCACAGTTTCACTGGACGAGGAACGAAATTGAACAAGAGACTCAACGCCGATCTGACACCCAAATCTTGGAGCAAACCTGTGAATAGGGTGGACACGGCCGCGTATGATCACGATCTGTGCTACGCCGGACATCCCGACACCAAGACTCGCAACGACGTCTGCGATAAAAACAGGGGAAATTGAGAGGCATATCGAATCCGACCAGGAGAGAGAAGATAGAACGTTCGCTGGTCGGCAATCTGATCGGTGCGAAACGTCGATTCGGATGGGGCGTTCAAAAAAAAAAGCGCATCAGAAAAGAAGAAGAAACGATTATTGACGAGCGAATTGGCCGAGGAGTTACACAAACCCATAGTGCGTAAATTTCGAAAGAGAAGGGTGTTCGTGGAGGGTTTGAAGGGTTTGGATGATATTTGGTCTGCCGACTTGGTCGACAGGAGATCGTTTTCGAGGTGGAAAGAGGGCGTCAAATGTATATTGACGGTCATCGAAGTGTTTTCCAAATATGTTTGGATCAGAGCTTTGAAGAATAAATCGGGACCTTGCGTCGCCGAGGCTCTGAAGAGCGTGTTCGACTCGTCTTCTCGAAAACCGAGTAAATTGTGGGTGGATAAGGGAAAGGAATTCTACAACAAGCACGTTCATCGATTGGTCGACCTCTACTCGATCGAAAACGAAGAGAAAGCCAGCATGGTGGAATGTTGGAATCGAACGATGAAGGAAAACATGCACAGATACTTCACGGCGAATTCGACCAAGAAATACATATACGCTCTGAACGGTCTGGTCAAAGATTACAACAACACGCGACACAGATCGATCAAGATGACTCCCGTGGAAGCTAGCGATCCTCGAAACAAAAACCGGGTCTACGTGAATCTATATCCTGAGAGATCTAAGATCAGGAGGAAGTCTAGAACACCGAAATTTGCGGTCGGTGATCGAGTGAGAATCTACTCTTATAAGAAGCACTTCAAAAAGGGGTTATACGCCTCGATGGACCTTGGAAATCTTCGTGATAATCAAAATATTTCACACCGATCCAGTGACTTACGAAATCAAAGCTTTGGATGGAGAAGAGATCATCGGAAAGTTTTACGAACAACAATTACAGAAGACAAAGTTTTGATGAAGAAAACAAATTTTTTTTTTATTTAATCTCTTTAACATTTTCTTGTTTACACACATATATATAAGAGAGAAAAAAATAATAATAAAAAATAATTAAAAACTATTTTTTAGATAAAGAAAGCAAGTTAATTAATAAACAAAAAACTAAAAATCCTTTAAAATGACAAATATACTAGATATAGCACAAAGCATAGTGAAAGATGAAAGTATTCAAGAATATGAGGTTCACAAATACGAACTGGTAACCGGAACAAGTTTGAACAATGCAGGAGAGATAAGAATCAACGTTCAAACTCAAGATCTATTCATACATCCTAGCGGGGATCGTGATCGAGACCGAATAAATTGTGACCGTTCATGTTGATGCCACCCTCCATGGTTCCGCCAGATTCTTTGTTCAGGTAGAGATCGTCCACTTAAGATTCTAGGTATTCTTGTGATTGTATCACAGCAGAATCTACGTAGCCCTTGTTGACCGCGGTTGACTCTGCATCCGTGTTGTCGATCTTTGACAGATTCAATATCTTGTTGAATCCCGCATTCAGATCTGATTTCATTTCTCGTCCGTCAGACTTTCTCTGTTCCAGATCTAAGTAGTGTTTGGTCGCCATGTCCTTGGGATTCGTGGGAGTGGCCACGTTCGTTATCTTGTTAGAATTGGCGTTCAATTCCGAGTGCATCATTTTCTGAACGTATCTATTTCTCAGGTGTTCGCTGAATCTCGCGTGAGAGTCATCCGCGTATTTCTTGGTCGCGGCATCGGTGGGATCTATGGGATTCACAACATTCACCAAACATTTGGATTTCAGATCGAGATCGTCGGTCATGGTTTTATCCACATAATTATCTAGCAGGATTCATTCGAAATCAGCGTTCCCCCTGTCAACGTATTTTTTGGTAGCAGCATCTGCGAGATCTATCGGCTCGGGAAGATTGTAGAGCTTCTTATCATTCATGTTCAAAGGTTCTTCTCGAGGTTCGTATCTCCAAACGTAACGTTCTTCCAAGTTGACAACGTCGTAACCATCGTTGACTTCGAACGTCTTCCTCTTCTTTCTTAGGTTGACTTTTTCGTCATCAATTCTACCAAATTTATCGACTGGCATGTTGTTGTAGGGATTTTTTTTGTTTTTAGAAAAATATATTCAAAACGCAATTTCTTAAAAATGAACTATGTTATTTTATTTTTCGTTTTTATTCGATTAAAATTTTTAAAATAAGTTTTTATCTTTATATATACTATAAAAAAAAATCTCTCTCTAATGTAAATCATTGAGAATGTCTTGAAATCGATCTCCTTCAGACCATCTCTTGAGAACGTAGAGACACAGGTGACTGCAAAACACTTGATCTGGTGATTGCACTTGTTCCGTGTTGTAACAAACCATCGATTTGTTGGAATAGTTCTTTATTTCTTTTGGCGGCGAGATTCCGTAGTTGTCGAAATGATAATTTTTCTTCTTCCCGTTCTTGATCCACGCCACCCAGTGAGTACCTTCACCCGATGAATCATCTAGATTTAAAATTCCGCATTCCGATTGTCGAGGTCTTCTCTTCGGCAAGGCATCTCCGGAAAACATGCCTAGAAAATCTTTGATTTTCAAATCTTTTGCCGCATTCAACAGATCGATGTTGGATAGGGGTTCATTAGGTAAGACGACACCTTCTACGGATATCTTTATTTTCTTATTCATAAATGCATACATATTGTTTTTAATTATTTATTTTATTATAATTCACTAAAATGATGTTATTTTTTTTTTTTTTTTTTTTCTTTTTAAACTAACATTCTCGATGTCTCTATCGATTTCCATAATCTTGAATCCGTCTAATTCCACTTGATTTTCTGGAATCCTGATATTACCATCTATTAGTAGAACAGATTCGATCATTCGTGGTGATTTAACGGATGAAATTTTTAGACATCGTAAATGTATTTCTCTTGATCTTTTGACAATTTTTTGAACAGGAATAACAACTGCAAATTTCTATTATATTCAAATACGTCTTTCTCGCTACCTGCGAAAAAAGACAACGCAAAAAGAGATATCAAACGTAGTTTGTCTCTCTTAGTTCGAACGTTTTCGGAATTTAAGAATTGGGGTTCGTTTGGTAAGACGACACCTTCTACGGATATCTTTATTTTCTTATTCCTAATGTGTATTATATTTTTTTTTTATTTATTTTATTATAATTCACTAAAAAATATCATTTTTTTTTTATTTTTTTATTTTTCTTTTTAAACTCACACTCTCAATGTCTCTATCGATTTCCATAATCTCGAATCTGTCTAATTCCTCTTGATTTTTTGGAATCCTATCATTCTTACTCATATCTAGAATCCAATCATCCACAATCATATTATCTAAAATTAGATCCAAAGTCCAATGTCTGAGTGCCAAAGTGCTTGTTTTATCGTCTAACACGAATTTCTTATTGTCGTCGGCCGTCAGCGAAATCTTGTTGACTATTTCGGTATACAAGTCGTGATTTTTGCTTCAAATCGATTTCATGGTCTTATACACCAGACCACTTCCTAAAAGACAATCTTTATACTCTTGGAAAGAGATGTTTTTCTTCACCACGCACACTTTAACTCCTTTGCACTTCTTGATCTCTTCATCTTCTAGACGATAAGCATACAGTTTGGGTCTCAAGCCCACGAATTCAATGATTTGTTTACCGCCGCTCTCGTCCTTAAATTTACCCAACACCTTCTTGTTGTCGTTCAATTAAATGTTGGCCGGGTGATCGACTGGATAATTGCTCGTGTCGAACCACTCGACCACGTCCAGAGATATATCTTGGTAGACGTCTTTCGTCTCTATCTTGTAAACTAAACTGTGCCATGTTGGTGAACAGTAGTTTGGCTTTATCACCAAATTTTCGTTTGACGTAATCGTAGTGAAACTCATACATCAATCGCTTGCTGATATCTAAGATGATCGGTCCGAGATAATATGGTTTGTCGAACTTCAGGTACGTCTTTTGCATGTGAACGGCCACTAGATTTTTGTTGAATATGGTTCGGTGTTTATAATTGGGTTTCACCACTAATGTTTTAGCACTTTTCTCAGATGTGACGAGTCGAACGCCGGTTCTCTTCCTGATGTTTTCCATCGATTTACGGTACACGCATTTGTTCATGAGTTTGAAGAAATCTTTTTCGAAATCGTTCTCGGCTTGAATTCTGAGATTCATGTTGAGATCGATGTATTTTTTCATCCAAGGCTCTTCGTCGAATCGAATGATGCGATGTATGTTGACTAATTTCATCCCGTAATCGACGTACTGTTTCAAATTCTCGCTGTAGATGACGTAGTTACGTTTGTTAAATAAATTGGGAATGAGTTTTTACTCGTCTCCTTCGTTTGGTTCCATTCATTCGGGAGCCAGCGGATGATCATTGTGTGGATCGTGTAATTCTTCCGGATAGTTCAAATCGACTTCTAAAATGCAAGGATAGTCTCTCCATTTTTGCATCTCTTCTGGTTCCTTCACCCATTCGAAATTTCCAATCGGTAAAAGATGACTCATAGCCCAACCATACAGATTATTAGCGTCCCAATACTGTATGTATTTAGTCGACCATTTCGAATCAAAACCTTCTTTCATGTAGGGATTATTAGCTTCAGAATATCTGTGGAAGAACATCGAGATGCCACCTCTCACAGCCCTTTCGAACATGAGCAACATGTCCACGTCAGATAATAATTCCAATTGGACTTCAGTGGTCTTCAACAGAGCATCCCACGCCAGACCGGGTGCGGTGAAATACCAAGCGGGATCCAGATCGTAATTTCGACAACAGACGTCTCGAAAATTTTCAAACACGTCTGCCAAGAGCAGAACGTCAGTCTTCAGATAGAGATCATGATAATCTCTCATGGTTTTCATATCGAATGATTTCCACACGTTTTTAGCGTGTTCGTAATTCTCGTCGGAAATGTCGGATTCGTATAATTTCGAATAAAAATCTTCTTTCGAAGGTAGTGCGGTGTCTTCGAATCTCTTTTGATCATTCATGTAATCGTAAGGATAGACTCCTTTCCTGAACATGACGTCTACTCATTCTCCGAAATGTTCGCTCGTGATTTTAAATTTATCCTTGCTCATATTATTGACTATTTTTTCCAGAGCGGTCGACATGAATTTAAAACTGTCGATGAAACATATGGTCTTCAGATAGAGATTGTGATAATCTCTCATGGTTTTCATATCGAATGATTTCCACACGTTTTTGGCGTGTTCGTAATTCTCGTCGGAAATGTCGGATTCGTATAATTTTGACTAAAAATCTTCTTTCGAAGGTAGTGCGGTGTCTTCGAATCTCTTTAGCTCGTTCATGTAATCATAAGGATAGACTCCTTTCCTTAACATGACGTCTACTCGTTCTCCGAAATGTTCGCTCGTGATTTTAAATTTATCCTTGCTCATGTTATTGACTAGGAGCGGTCAACATGAATTTAAAAATGTCAATGAAATGTATGGCTCTACGAATGAATTTCGTTTTTTCTTTCAACGTCTCTCCGTCGATTACTCTTTTCTTCTCCATGAGCTTCCATTTTGTGAAGGAAATGTATCTTTCTTCGCTGTTCGCAATGCAATTTAATTCTTCGTGTGAGGTGCCGAGATTTTTCAAGAACAGATGACTGTCGTAACCCGAGAGATTGTGAAACATCACCGGATAGAAAACGGTGTCTCAATATTTTAAATTACACTTGCTGTGAGCTGGACCGCGATACAGACCCGTGTAATGATCGTGGTCTGTGACCTTCTTATTTTCCTTCGAATTCTCGTCGAACGATTGTCTGCATACGTGACATTCGGTGGCTCTGTTATTTTCATCCTGCTGCTCTCGCGTGATGATCATTGTCGCCGGAGTTTTAAATGTGTCGTATAACATTTGAATTTTCGATTCTAACTCTTCCATGAACCTTTGAGCCACGTTGTCGTCTTCATACTGTTTCGTGTAGGTGAAGGGACCCATGTCGTGTTGCGGGTCGAAAGTGCATTTCACGTAAATGCAATAGCCCAAAGGTATGTGTTTTTGATATCTTTCGACATAACTTTGAAGAGCGTTGGGTTGACAGGAACTCATTTTCGTGGTGAAACATTCGAAATCAACGTACACGACGAATGGTACTTTTAACCTTCTATTGTGATTTTCAAACTTCACAATGGTGTTAGGTTTGGGCATTTCGACGGCGACACCTTGAATTTCATTGCAATATTCCTGATGTTTTGCTAACGAGTTTTTGCTGTGAAACACGTTCATGCAATTGCAACATAAAGATATCTTTCCGTTATGTTTATTATTTTGTTTCAACAGTAATCGGCTCGGATGTTTAACCCAACAATAATGACGATTGTCACCATTCGAAATCAATAATAAAATAATCGTCTTTTCTCTTCCGAGATACGAAGTCTGTCTGAGAGGATAGATCGTTTGTTTTTCGTCGTCGTATCCAAAGACGTTAACCGCTACGGTGGGATTTTGTGCCTCGAAACGTTCGATGTGTTTTAACTCTGTTGGAAAAGTCACTCTGGTCCAATCGAGATTTTTTAGAAGTTTCCTCGTAACGATAAACTCTATCGGAGTGTATTTCGACAGGGTATAAAGCGGAGGTGACTGCCCATTTAAAACACTGATCATCTTTATTTCTCACGTTGACCACGGCGTGTTTCTTAGCCAAGAAATACGGTAATTCCAAGTATGAAGATCATTTCAACGAATCGTTTTTTGTTATGTGAATTTCGAGTTTCAACACCTCATCAAACGTCCAATTACAGAGACGTCAGCATCTTGTCTTTCATCTTTTCGAAAACATCCGATAAATCTGAACCTCGAAATTCGGGTTCGACGTTAGATCTGAAATATCCATTTTTCATGATGCTCTCACCGGACTTCACGTCGATTTTATTCATCACGCAGTGGAGTATCATCTTAATTTTTAGTCCCACGTTCATGTATTTGCGAAACAAATCCAATACTTTTTTCTTCACCCGTTCCATGAACAATTTTGGATCGATTTTCTTGAACAAGGGAACCATATCAAAAGTTTTAAAAACACCTTTGATCGCACTCTCCCGTTCTACGGGCTTTGATTGGAATAGTTCCGTAATGAGTCGTACTACATATTCTTCTCCTTTCCCTTCGTCGATTGCTCGTTGAATTTTGCCGCTCTCGTCCTTAAATTTACCCAACACCTTCTTGTTGTCGTTCGAATAAATGTTGGACGGGTGATCGACGGGATAATTGCTCATGTCGAACCACTCGACCACGTCCGGAGATATATCTTGGTAGACGTCTTTCGTCTCTATCTTGTAAACTAAACTGTGCCATGTCTGTGAACGGTAGTTTGGCTTTATCACCAAATTTTCGTTTGACGTAATCGTAGTGAAACTCATACATCAATCACTTGCTGATATCTAAGATGATCGGTCCGAGATAATATGGTTTGTCGAACTTCAGGTACGTCTTTTGCATGTGAACGGCCACTAGATTTTTGTTGAATATGGTTCGGTGTTTGTAATTGGGTTTCACCACTAATGTTTTAGCACTTTTCTCAGATGTGACGAGTCGAACACCGGTTCTCTTCCTGATGTTTTCCATCTATTTACGGTACACGCAGTTGTTCATGAGTTTGAAGAAATGTTTTTCGAAATCGTTCTCGGCTTGAATTCTGAGATTCGTGTTGAGATCGATGTATTTTTTCATCCAAGGCTATTCGTCGAATCGAATGATGCGATGTATGTTGACTAATTTCATCCCGTAATCGACGTACTGTTTCAAATTCTCGCTGTAGATGACGTAGTTACGTTTGTTAAATAAATTGGGAATGAGTTTTTCCTCGTCTCCTTCGTTTGGTTCCATTCATTCGGGAGCCAGCGGATGATCGTTGTGTGGATCGTGTAATTCTTCCGGATAGTTCAAATCGACTTCTAAAATGCAAGGATAGTCTCTCCATTTTTGCATCTCTTCTGGTTCCTTCACCCATTCCAAATTTCCAATCGGTAAAAGATGACTCATAGCCCAACCGTACAGATTATTAGCATCCCAATACTGTATGTATTTAGTCGACCATTTCAAATCAAAACCTTCTTTCATGTAGGGATTATTAGCTTCAGAATATCTGTTGAAGAACATCGAGATGCCACCTCTCACAGCCCTTTCGAACATGAGCAACATGTCCACGTCAGATAATAATTCCAATTGGACTTCAGTGGTCTTCAACAGAGCGTCCCACGCCAGACCAGGTGTGGTGAAATACCAAGCGGGATCCAGATCGTAATTTCGACAACAGACGTCTCGAAAATTTTCAAACACGTCTGCCAAGAGCAGAACGTCGGTCTTCAGATAGAGATTGTGATAATCTCTCATGGTTTTCATATCGAATGATTTCCACACGTTTTTGGCGTGTTCGTAATTCTCATCGGAAATGTCGGATTCGTATAATTTTGAATAAAAATCTTCTTTTGAAGGTAGTGCGGTGTCTTCGAATCTCTTTAGCTCGTTCATGTAATCATAAGGATAGACTCCTTTCCTCAACATGACATCTGCTCGTTCTCCGAAATGTTCGCTCGTGATTTTAAATTTATCCTTGCTCATGTTATTGACTAATGTTTCCGGAGCGGTCGACATGAATTTAAAAATGTCAATGAAATGTATGGCTCTACGAATGAATTTCGTTTTTTCTTTCAACGTCTCTCCGTCGATTACTCTTTTCTTCTCCATGAGCTTCCATTTTGTGAAGGAAATGTATCTTTCTTCGCTGTTCGCAATGCAATTTAATTCTTCGTGTGAGGTGCTGAGATTTTTCAGGAACAGATGACTGTCGTAACCCGAGAGATTGTGAAACATCACCGGATAGAAAACGGTGTCTCGATATTTTAAATTACACTTGCTGTGAGCCGGACTGCGATACAGACCCGTGTAATGATCATGGTCTCTGACCTTCTTATTTTCCTTCGAATTCTCGTCGAACGATTGTCTGCATACGTGACATTCGGTAGCTCTGTTATTTTTGTCCTGCTGCTCTCGCGTGATGATCATTGTCGCCGGAGTTTTAAATGTGTTGTATAACATTTGAATTTTCGATTCTAACTCTTCCACGAACCTTTGAGCCACGTTGTCGTCTTCATACTGTTTCGTGTAGGTGAAGGGACCCATGTCGTGTTGCGGGTCGAAAGCGCATTTCACGTAAATGCAATAGCCCAAAGGTATGTGTTTTTGATATCTTTCGACGTAACTTTGAAGAGCGTTGGGTTGACAGGAACTCATTTTCGTGGTGAAACATTCGAAATCAACGTACACGATGAATGGTACTTTTAACCTTCTATTGTGATTTTCAAACTTCACAATGGTGTTAGGTTTGGGCATTTCGACGGCGACACCTTGAATTTCATTGCAATATTCCTGATGTTTTGCTAACGAGTTTTTGCTGTGAAACACGTTCATGCAATTGCAACATAAAGATATCTTTCCGTTATGTTTATTATTTTGTTTCAACAGTAATCGGCTCGGATGTTTAACCCAACAATAATGACGATTGTCACCATTCGAAATCAATAATAAAATAATCGTCTTTTCTCTTCCGAGATACGAAGTCTGTCTGAGAGGATAGATCGTTTGTTTTTCGTCGTCATATCCAAAGACGTTAACCGCTAGGGTGGGATTTTGTGCCTCGAAACGTTCGATGTGTTTTAACTCTGTTGGAAAAGTCACTCTGGTCCAATCGAGATTTTTTAGAAGTTTCCTCGTAACGAGAAACTCTATCGGAGTGTATTTCGACAGGGTATAAAGCGGAGGTGACTGCCCATTTAAAACACTGATCATCTTTATTTCTCACGTTGACCACGGCGTGTTTCTTAGCCAAGAAATACGGTAATTCCAAGTATGAAGATCCTTTCAACGAATCGTTTTTAGTTATGTGAATTTCGAGTTTCAACACCTCATCAAATGTCCAATTACAGAGACGTCAACATCTTGTCTTTCATCTTTTCGAAAACATCCGATAAATCTGAACCTCGAAATACGGGTTCGACGTTAGATCTGAAATATCCATTTTTCATGATGCTCTCACCAGACTTCACGTCGATTTTATTCATCACGCAGTGGAGTATCATCTTAATTTTTAGTCCCACGTTCATGTATTTGCGAAACAAATCCAATACTTTTTTCTTCACCCGTTCCATGAACAATTTCGGATCGATTTTCTTGAACAAGGGAACCATATCAAAAGTTTTAAAAACACCTTTGATCACACTCTCCCATTCTACGGGCTTTGATTGGAATAGTTCTGTAATGAGTCGTACTACATATTCTTCTCCTTTCCCTTCGTCGATTGCTCGTTGAATTTCGCTCGATATATCTCGTTTGTCTAGAATCTGAAGTGCATCACTCGTTTTTGTTTTAGTTTTTCTTTTCTTTTCTTTGGAAACTTGATGTTCTTCAACGGCTTTTCGTTTAGTCGTCTTCTTTTTTTTCACAATCGAAACATTTTTGGTTTTTTTCAACGTTGGCAATTCAATTCCTTTTACTATCTTTTTCTTCTTCTCATTTTTCACAACCAATGCATTTTTTGACGTTGTTGCTATTGACATTTCGTTTGCCTTTCTAGCATTTCGCAAATATTCTTGTATGACTTCAATTTTTTTTGATTTTGTTCTATGATTTCTGAAATGTGAAATTTGTAATAGATTACAAATCTCGTTTAACTGAGGTATGGTTTTCTCATTTACATTTACCATTGTTTTATCTGTTTGCTTCATTTGTAAGAATTTTTTTTTTAATTTTGTATTAAATAATTTGTTAAAAAGTTTTGCTTTTTTACTCTTTTTAGATATATATAAAAAGTTAAATTTTAACATCCTTTTTTTCTTTAATGTGAATTTTTATTCAAAACAATTTACGATCGCTTTTATTTCTTGTTTGCAGAGCGAACACGTTTTCTCGTCTCTAGAATAACATTCCTTACAATAGCACAAATGTGTGCACGGTAGAAACAAAATGTTTGTGACATTTTCGCAAAGCAGACAAGTGTTCGTGTTGCTCGACTCGTTTTCGACACACGACAATAACTCGTCTGCTTGTGTCATGAATTTAATCAGATGTTCTAAAGTCAAAAATTGAGATAAGGTCTTGTTTGCATTATTTAACGCATTGTACAATTGTTCCTTAGTGTACCCTAATTGTAACATATCCATCAATAATTTTTGGTTTTTATTTCTATCCCACTCTTCGTCTTTGATTTTAATCAATCCTAATGTTATGATCTTGTTCAAATAATCACATTCACCTTTTTTAATATTATTTATATGTTCTAGTAAAGGTCTGTCATGAGGTTCCCAATTCATCAAATGTATATTACAACAAAAACATTTAACTTTGTCGCTTTTACCCACGTAAATGAAACCCACAGCCGCTAAATCTTCGGGTTTTTGAGCAAGATGCAAAGGCCAATTTTTAAAAGTTTGAAGTCGTGCACGTTCTAAACTATAATTCGGATGTTCGGATTTGATCATTGTTTTTACCTCAAAATTGAGTTTGTAAGAATTTTTTTTTTTGAATTTTGTATTAATGATAATTTGTTAAAAAGTTTTAAAATTGTTTATAATATGTTTTAATTCTTCAAAAAGAATTAATCAATTATATGTTCTTAACGTGAAAAAAAATTTAACTTTTATTTATATATAAAGAGAAACTTTTTTTAACAAATTATTATTTAAATACAAAATTTAAAATATATACTATTTGCAAGAATTCATAAAAACCAAATAATTGATCATGACAACAACACCTAAAAGATGCGAATTGAAATTGAAACGAGACGAAGCATATAAGAAATTCGGTTTTAATATCTATACATTACAACAACACGATCCCATCGAATTGAACGAGGTTGAGATGGAGGACTTAGAGCACTACTACAACAAATATCGGATGTGTTTGAAATTGGATGAAGCCATGCTCGATTTGTTTTATGAGTACCAAAGCAATCTACTGAATAATATCATCATCGCCGAAGACAGAGAATTCGACAAGGACGATTTGTTGTTGTTCTATGGAAGTTACATATATCCAATAATCTCACTCAAACTTGTGGACAAATCGGGTGGTGAGAGCGCATTCACCGATGTAAAAAAACTCAAAAGAGTGAAGATAAACATTCAAAACATTTTCGTAAGTGGAAAAATGATGAATGTCAACATGCTAATAATGGACTTGGAAATATAAACAATAGAGAGATTGATTTTTAGCGAAGAAGAAGGAAAAAAAGTAATGAGATCTAAAGATGATCTCATTACTTTTTACAAAAAAAATTTTAACATTAAAGAGATTAAAATTAAAAACTTTTTTTTTTTATATATATAAAGAGCAAAAAAAAAAACAAAATTTTTTTAAACAAATTATTAAAATACAAAATTTAAAATATACATTATTTGCAAGAATTCATAAAACAAAAAAAACAAATAATCGATCATGACAGCAACACCTAAAAGATGCGAATTGAAATTGAAATGAGTCGAAACGAAAAAGAAATTCGGTCATAAAATCTATAGATTACAACAACACGATCCCATCAAATTGAACGAGGTCGAGATGAAGGACTTAGACCATAAATACGACAGATATAAGATGACTTTAAAATTGGATGAAGTTATCCTCGATTTGTTTTACGAGTACCAAAGCGATCTGCAGAAAATCGTCATCGCTAAAGATAAAGAATTCGACAAGGACTATTTGACGTTGTTCTATGGAAGTTACATATATCTAAAAATCTCATGTGAACTCGTGGAGAAATCGGGTGGTAAGAACAAGTTCACTGATGTAAAAAAACTCAAAAGAGTAAAGATAAACATTCAACACATTTTCGAAAAAGGAGAAAACACGAGTGTCAACATGCAAATAACAGACTTGGAAATATAAACAATAGAGAGATTGAAATGTTAAAATTTAACTTTTTATATATATATAAAGAGAAAAAAAACTTTTACTAAAAAATTTTACATTAAAGAAAATTAAAAAAACAACTTTTTTTATATATATATAAAGAGCAAAAAAAAAACAAACTTTTTTTAACAAATTATTATTTAAATACAAAATTTAAAATATACATTATTTGCAAGAATTCATAAAAACAAAAAAAAACCAAATAATTGATCATGAGGACAACAACACCTAAAAGATGCGAATTGAAATTGAAACGAGTCGAAACGTATAAGAAATTCGGTCATAAAATCTATAGATTACAACAATGCGATCCCATCGAATTGAACGAGGTCGAGACGAAGGGCTTAGAGCACAAATACGACAAATATCGCATGCCTTTGAAATTGGACGAAGCCACGCTCGATTTGTTTTATGAGTACAAAAGCGATCTGCAGAACATCGTCATCACCAAAGATAGAGAATTCGACAAGGACGATTTGTCATTGCTCTATGGATGTTACATATTTCCAAACATCTCATTCGAACTTGTGAAGAAATTGGGTGGTGAGAGCGATTTGACTGAAGTAACAAAACCCAAAAGAGTAAAGATAAACATTCAACACATTTGCGAAAAAGGAGAAAACACGAGTGTCAACAAGCTAATAACAGACTTGGAAATATAAACAATAGAGAGATTGATTTTTTAGCGAAGAAGAAGGAAAAAAAAAAGTAATAAGATCATCTTTAGATCTCATTTTTTTTTCCTTCTTCACTATTACCATATATTATAATAACGTTTCCTTTTTTCTTAAATTTCAGCGTCGATTCTTCTTTTCTTTTTTTCTTTTTTTTTTGTGATATAATACGTTTTTATAACAACACATTTTTTTATCCAAATCATAATTATGAACGAATGTTGTGCATCTCTTGGTCACACTCGCATCATTACCATTCTCTTCAGAAGGTAGTGGTGACGGTGGAAAGCGCCTCATTCTTTTCAATTTCAACCGTCTATCCCGCACTTTATCTATCTCTTTCATCAGTTCTTTCCTTAGATATCCATCATTAGCGTCTAACCATTTTTCCACATCTTTTTTTGTTTTTTCGCACTCTGTCTCGCGATATTCGTCATTATCATCTAATTGTTTCTCCACCTTTTTATCCATTTTAAATATATTATTTTATACTTTCTATGATTTATATTTTATATAATTATATAATTTTATATTATAATAACATATTCAAAATCGGTATATTCTTAAACGGCGAATTCTCACCAAGCAACAAACCCTTGCCGATTCGCTCAATGTTCTGTCCACTCTTCAGATAGAGACCGTTTCCACTCAAAGAGTTGCCACCTCTAACGGGTTCTAGATACAATCCTTTACCGCTGTCGTCTACATGGACGCGACACACAGCTCCTCCCTTCTTCAAAAACAGTCTGCTACCACCCATTAATTTCTCAACTGCCGAACTCGCGAGTCCCGTGAGAGCTCCCACGCCGAGAGTCTTTCTGAGAAAGGGTACTGCCTTTGTGGTGAAGGGTAATGGTTTTGCAGCGATTCCTGCCAATAGCGGTAGGAAACCACCTTTCATTCTCAAATTGTATCTCAATTGAGCGGGACTCAATCGCACCGTCAACCCTCTTCCATCGCGAATTGCTTTCTCCATCCTTTTGATTTGACTTCTGGTCCAGGCGATCGAATCCTGACCGACTCTCGTCAGATCTTCATGAGTGAATTTGAATCTCACCGCCTCACCTCGAGTTGTTAACACTCTCATAAGTTTCTTCCTCTGTCCTGCGGATATGTTCACGTTTTTAATCACGTATTCTGTCATAATTCTTTTTTTAAAATATATTTACTTCAATTGTTTTCTTGTTTAATAATAATTATTTATATTAAAATAATTTTATAAAATTAATATTGCGTTTATTTTATTTTTGTTATCTATATATATACACAATATTTTTTTTTTTTTGCTTTTATATTTCTCTTATGTGAAATCGTATCGTCACCCTCTCTCCGCGAAGATCTAACAGTTCACCATTTTGATCTGTCAACGTGGTTTTGAGACTATACAACGTGTCCAAAATCACTGGTAGATAAACTAAATTTCGAGGTCGCTCCACGATCTTATAACCCGGCAACACGTTTGGAAAGAAGGAATAGATTGTCAGTTGAGCGCTACCATTCATGTAGCTTCCAACAATCACGTCCACATGCACCAGAATGCTATTGACTGCGAGAATGTCAACCGTATTTTCAGATGCTGCATGGTCTCGATACATCTTTTGATCGAATCCTAACATCTTGCCTGTAGAATCGTCCGTGTTGAAATCCACTCGAAAATTATCTTTCAAATCCAACATCTTCTGTAAGGTATTAGGATTGGGAGCGAGTCTGATCTTGTTGCTTCCCTTTCCATCTGTCTTCATTCACGTCTGAATGTAATTGTTCAAATCGTCTATGTCGTAACTTCCTTTGGGAATTCGAATTTCCAACCAATCCACTCCGTCAGAATACTTGAATGAGTTATTCTTTTCGGTGACGTTGGGAAAGGAATAATAAGTCTCAGGATTCACCAACGCCATCTCGTATCTTTTCTCTCTATTCAATTCGATGGAAGGTTCGAATTTCGTAGCGAATCGAGTCGAATCGCCACTCACCACGATTTGAATGGATTGTTTTGCAGCCGTATTCTCGGCTATCCGTTCTAACAATTCTCCATGTTCGAACATTATATTTAATTTTATTTTTTTTTATCTTTTTTAAAAACTAATTATTTGAAGATTTATTATTTTCTAAAAAATTTTTTTATTTTCACGCTCTATCTTATTATCATCAGAAACATAAAACTTGTCGAATCCTCACCGATATTTTCCGCGATTAAATTCGCTTGTCAAATCGATCACGACGAAATTGTAAAGTCCTCCATCCCAAACCCTCTTGCAGAATCTCCTGAATTCCGCCACGCTCATGTCGTTTGCGACGTGATCGCCATAGATGTGATTGAGATTCTTGAGATCTTGACGAAAGAGACATAGAAAATTAGTGTTCTCCCTTATCGTCTGTCTGGGCAATCGAAAATAATTCTGTGACAGGTAGAAACAGTCCACGTTGCTGTGTCGACCTCTAACGTAATACGATTCGCATCGATTTTGTCTCTCCAAAAGCAGATCATCAAAAATCATGAGATTCTTATCTTCCGATTTCAATTCTCTGGCATCCGGAACATCGCTAGCGTTCTCATAAAATCGACACTCGAGGTTCGAAGATGCATTTCTCTTCATCAGTTCCATCGCCGCACGGTCCAAAATGGTTGAAAGTGAAGCTTCACTCTTGTCGAATTCCTCCCTACTGTCAAAGATTCTGGCTACGACGTCCTTGGGCAATCTACGATCCATGCACTCTTGAAGCAATCTGTATTCGGGTTGAAACAAGTTCTTGACAAACACGAACAATCTGTCGTAATCCAACCAGTTGGGTCGGGACAACAGATTCATCAACAGATTGGTCTTTCCACAATTCGATTTTCCCACTATCAAGCCTCTTATGCTTTTGGGAAAGAACTCGTTATTAGACCTATTGGTAGCGGCGTCGTTCCAAGACATATCTTTAATGTTCATCTTTGTTTTATTTTTTATTTTGTCTGTTATTTTAGATTCTTTTCAAACACAAATTTTTTTGTGTTTTTAAAACTCAGTTTTTAATATTATTATTTATTTATATCACACCGTTGTGCGTTCTCTTCAATCCAGATCCACTCGTCATTTTGGCTAAATTTTGTATGGGTACCACAGCATCCTTAAAATCTTTCCAACTTTTCGGAGTTCGCTCTAACGCAGCTCGCTTCGCCGGCGGACTGATCAACTTGTCGATCAACGCGTCGGCTGCCCTCTTGCCAGCCCCAGAAGCTGTCCTACCACTGGCTTCAGAAGTGGCTTTCTTACCAGCATCCAAAGCCGTCTTCTTACCGACCTCAAACGCAGTCGATGCGAGTTTTCTACCCGCATCGCTCGTGAATGCTCGCATTATAGAATCGACGATGCCAGAACCGCCTTGAACGTAAGTTCTGATGTATCCCCTGTTCTTTATCACCAACATATTTTATTTTTATAAAATATTTTTGTTTTTTTTCACTGGTAAATCGTTTTGTTGTTTTTAAATACTTTTATTAATCTAGTGTAAAAAATTACTGTTTTATTTTTGTTTGTTTGTTTGTTTCTCTCTACTTATTATATACACATCAATCCTTCAATTCGTTCATCAGCCTTTTATAATGGTTTTTATTCAAAACCTTCTGTCTTAACAATTCGTCAGATATAGTAACTATCTGATTATCTAATCCTGTGTTACCAGCCAGTCTGCTCGCCATCAACAAACTCAATCTCTGAGACAGAGCACCAGAATCGCTCGGAAGAAAAGTGGTTTTCACCCCTTTGCCAGTCACCGATTCGACGAACTTCTTGTTCATATCCCATATGGGTTTCACCACTTTCGGCCATTTGTAACCTCTGTTGGCTTTGGGTCTCGTCTCTCTGGCATCTTTATTTCTCTTCATGGCGTGGGTCTGAACCAGAATGTTGCCGTAATTGTCGAAATCCTGTTCCGTGTAATCGCTAGGCTTGTCGTAAAGGAGCAATCTGCGCAGTCCATCAGTCAATTCATATCTGTTCGAACCAACGATCAATTCATCATTGCCAATATCTACTTCTGTGTCACCGACAAAAATTCTCCCCTCCGAATCCTTATAAAATCCATACAACAGATCTCTCTTACCACCATCATCAGACGATGCGACGCTACCAGTGGTGATAGTCGAAGCTGTATCGGTGTCGCTCTCGCTCTCTGTTTGAATTCCCGTGGGAACGTAATCCGGTGTAGATTGAACGGAATGCCGATTTTCAAAACTAAGAGGTAACGAACCCATTCTCAAAGAACTCTCTTTTATGGGTCTCAATTCTTCGACTATCTCCTTCCTGCTCCGCTCTTGACCCTCCGTCACGGGTTTAAATATTTTTGTGGCTTCGCATTTGAGTTCCATCTCACCAAGACGTCTGATTCTGTCAGCCGACTGAATGCCCTTCTTAGCACGTTCATACTCCCCTAAAATTCGATCTCGACGTCTAGAATCCATCTGTAAAAACATTTTTCGTTTTAAATTGTTAATGTTCCTTTAAGTATGCTAATGCGAGTTATTTCATTATTTTCAAAATTAAATGTATAATTATTTTTATGTTTATGTTTTTTTCTCTCCTATATATATCGATCACCTTTTTTATTTCCTCGGGTATTCCCCCCCCCCCCCCCCCCCCCCCACTCACGTCAGAAATGGAAGCGTTCAATAGTTGTCTGTTAAGTTTTTTTGGAAAAAAAAAATCCGGGTATTACCTCCACCACACGACGAGGGGACATAACTCTGTATGATTAAGTTTATGAGAATCAAGCAATCTGATTGGTTAATTAGATGAGTTTGGAAAATCCCACTATGGGTATTCCCCTACTTACGTCATAAATGGGAAAAACCCACCGCCTCAAAACAATTGCGGATTCTGGACCACTGGTCCAGAATCCGCAAACCGTTTTTTGATGCTAGCCCAGAATTTTGCTCGCATTCACCAACGATGGATCGATGGTCTGATCTGCGATGGGAACGCTGACAAAAATTTTTAAAGTAAAAAAAAGTGAAAATGTACAAATTTCACTTTTTTTTAAAAACGCGTAACATTCAACGTTCACCACGAGTATTTGAACGTTAAAAGTGCGATCTAGGAGTCATAAAAAACAGCGGATTCAAGACCACTGGACATTTTTGTGAACAAGCGTGTAATTTAACACTGAATCCCACGTTGATAAACGCATCGTGTACGTATTTTGTACACGTACATGTACAAAGTGGTCGTGAGCTCTCAATTTTCACCTACTGTGGTAAATTCTCTGACTGACGGTCCGTGTCTTCCACAGCTCAGTGCGTGGGATGTGTGCTTGTCAGTCACCCAACTATCGCTGAAATTATTCATCAGATGTCACAGTGCAATGCTTCAACTGTCTTTTTGATGAAAATATAAATATATGTCTTCATATATATCACTTTTATTAAAAATTCCCTACTTATTTTTTAATAGTATATATCATGTACATGCACTGCAGGGTAGACAAGAAAAAAAGCTACTCTCGTACAAGTACTAACAATGTTAAATTTATCTATATTTACTTTATGATTAACCCTTTACCCAACGCAGACGACATCAAAATTTATTATTTTAAATAACATTTTTTTAAATTTTTCCAAAAATTTCAACAAAACCATATCATGTGACCCCTCGTTGGAACGAGCTCGACGAGCTCGTTCCAACGAGGGGTCACATGATATGGTTTTGTTGAAATTTTTGAAAAAATAATATTTTTTCAACTACTGAATTTGCATATTACACGGGTGGATGCGGGCGATTCGTTGGGTAAAGGTTTAAAGTCAATTCTAGGAAACATGCTTGAAATTCAAAATTAATAATTCTAGGAACGTGAGTAGGTGATAATTGCCGATTCGAGCATCAACGTACATGTACGTGTACACGTACATTCATGTACACCTCCATAGGATTTAGTGTTAAAATCGTGTACAGGTACACGATTTGAACGTTTTAGGGTGTGTTAGAGAATCCACTTTGAGTTCAAATATCACTGAATTGTATCCTAGACGCCTGTAGCTTTACGTACACGTACATGTACCATTTTGATTGAAATCGGCAAATGGATTTCTCCCATAGGATTCAGTGTTAAATTGCAAGCAAAAATCGTTTTGTCGTTTCTAAATCATCCTCTTGCCGGTTCTAATAATCCGCGTCCTGAAACCCTATGGAGGCATACACAGAGATCCATTTGCGGATTTTAGGTCTGAAATCGACTCGTGTAAAGAGGTTTTGTTAGAATTCGCAAACCCACTGTCGCGTTTCTCAAAGTAAGACTAACGCACGTTATTGCGAGGTAATCTTAATAAGCACTTAATGGAAATGTTTTGAATGAAGAGTGTTGCCAGGGTGTTAGAAATCCGCAAACCCACTGTCACGTTTTTTATTGATATATAGGAGAGAAAAAAATATAAATAAATAGTTATTTAAAAAAAATAAATATATCAAATCGAATAGATAATAAAAAAAATAAATACGTAAATCATGAGTGATTCTCAGACTATTAGAGTAAGGGTTCTTTTAAAAATGCTGATGAGAGCCTATGCATTCTGCATGAATGAATAACTAGGTCGTCACTTGTTAGACCGATGCGTCGGATGTCGGGATCACCTAGACTTCGATCACGAGAATCATTCGTGTCTGTGGATGGAAGGGGAAGATATGGTCATCAAGTATTTCGAACTGGCGTTCGAACACGTTCAAATCAATGAAGTGATCGCGTTTTGGAAGAGATTACTCTTTTGTAAAGATCAAAGCAAGCCCACAGTTTCGGAAGAACAGAAATTGGTGCGTAAAAGTCTGACTTTACGAGATAAGGGATGCATCATGAAATTATTGTTCAATGAAGCATACGTTGATATAAAATAAGGGAGAATAGAAAATAAAAATAAATACACATATAAACTTTTTATCTAATATTAGAAAGAAAAAAACAAAAATGAGAACCAGAAATAAATTGTATCCGACGTTAGTGGACGACAAGGATGAGAAGCCGATCGACGTTTTGCTGATGGCACCGTCGCTAGAAGAAAGAGAAAGAGGAGAGAGGTATCGCATCGATCAAATCAGTAGAATCCAAGAGTATCTAACTCGAGAGAGAGATTCTCGTCATTCTCTTAAGAAGAAGTATTCGCGTTTCGTGAAATTCGTCAACGCGATCAACACGACACTCATCACGATTTCCATGTGTTTACATGCAGCCGGCATCGGATTGTTGTTGACCGCGGTCGGCATTCCGATCGTGTTGACCGTAGAAGGAGTGGCTCTCACCGCCGGATTGTTTAGCACGCTCGGAAACTTTTTGAGTAGGAAATTATATCTGAAGGCGAGGAAACACAACAAGATTCATGTCTTGGCCGACTCCAAGATCGACACGATATCCGAAATGATCTCTATGGCGTTGAAAGACGGTAGGATATCGGACGGAGAATACTTCGCGATATTGAGTGAGAAAATGAAATACGATGTCATGAAAGAAGCCGTGAGAATCAAGACTCGTCAGATCATCAAGGAAGAGATGAAGGATTCTCTCGTGAAAAAGGGGAGGAAAGAGGTCAGGGAGGAATTCAGTAAGATGATAGAACTCAAGAGCAGCGATTGAAAAAAAAAAGAAATATATATATATATATAATAAGAACAGAATTGATTAATTATTAAATTTATATATAAAATAAAAACGAAATTCATTTAAATAACTCTTTAAAAAAATGTATTGCGTAAAGTGTAAGAGAGTTACCGAGACGAGTAATTCTCGAGAAGTACGAACTAAAAACGACAGACAGATGCTTCGCAGAATTTGCGACGTGTGTGGTTCTGTCAAGACACGATTCGTCAAAAAAAAGAATGCGAGCAAAGGTAAAGGCATCGTGAATAAAATGATCAATAATCTACCTTTCGAAATGCATCTGCCCGGTCACAGTTTCACGGGACCCGGAACGAAATTGAACAAGAGACTCAACGCTGATCTGACTCCCAAATCTTGGAGCAAACCTGTGAATAGGGTGGATGCGGCCGCGTATGATCAGGATCTGTGCTACGCTAGACATCCCGACACCAAGACTTGCAAGACGTCTGCAATAAAAACATGTTGGGGAAATTGAGAGGCATATCGAATCCCACCAGGAGAGAGAAGATAGAACGTTCGCTGGTCGGCAATCTGATCGGTGCGAAACGTCGATTCGGATGGGGCATTCAAAAAAAAAAGCGCATCTGAAAAGAAGAAGAAATGATTATTGACGAGCGAATTGGCCGAGGAGTTACACAAACCCATAGTGCGTAATTTCGAAAGAGAAGGGTGTTCCTGAAGGGTCTGGACGATATTTGGTCTGCCGACTTGGTAGACATGAGATCGTTTTCGAGGTGGAACGAGGGCATCAAATATCTATTGACGGTCTTCGACGTGTTTTCCAAATACGGTTGGATCAGAGCTTTGAAGAATAAATCGGGACCTTGCGTCGCCGAGGCTCTGAAGAGCGTGTTCGACTCGTTTTCTAGAAAACCGAGTAAATTGTGGGTGGATAAGGGAAAGGAATTCTACAACAAGCACGTACATTGATTGGTAGACCTCTACTCGATCGAAAACGAAGAGAAAGCAAGCGTGGTGGAACATTGGAATCGAACGATGAAAGAAAAGATGCACAGATACTTCATGGCGAATTCGACCAAGAAATACATATATGCTCTAAACGGTCTGGTCAAAGATTACAACAACACGCGTCACAGATCGATCAAGATGACTCCTGCGGAAGCTAGCGATCCTCGAAACGAAAAACGGGTCTACGTGAATCTATATCCTGAGAGATCTAAGATCAGGAAGAAGTCTAGAACGCCGAAATTTGCGGTCGTTGATCGAGTGAGAATTTACGCTTATAAGTGCTTATAAGAAGCACTTCGAAAAGGGTTATACTCCTCGATGGACCTCGGAAATCTTCGTGATAATCAAAATATTTCCCACCGATCCGGTGACTTATGAAATCGAAGCTTTGGATGGAGAAGAGATCATCGGAAAGTTTTACGAACAACAATTACAGAAGACAAAATTTTGATAAAGAAAACAAATTTTTTTTTATTTACTCTCTTTAACATTTTCTTGTTTACACATATATATAAGAGAGAAAAAAATAATAATAAAAAATAATTAAAAACTATTTTTTAGATAAAAGTTAATTAATAAACAAAAACCTTTAAAATGACAAATATACTAGATATAGCGCAAAGCATAGTGAAAGATGAAAGTATTCAAGAATATGAGGTTCACGAATACGAACCGGTAACCGGAACGAGTTTGAACAATGCGGGAGAGATAAGAATCAACGTTGAAACTCAAGATCTATTCATACGTCCTAGCGAGAGTTACATAGTGGTGCAGGGATGTCTCACCAAGGGTGGTGGGAGCGACTACGCCGACGACGACACGGTTACTCTAGCCAATAATGGCATCATACATCTAAGCAGTAATATAAAATACATGCTACCGGACAAGAGATAGAATCTGTGTTTCATCCCGGTCAGGCCACCACGATGTTCAGACTCTTGACGTATCCTGATGATTTTTCGAAATCCAGAGCACTTAATCAGTTGTGGGTGAAAGACACCGTCGGCCCTGCTAGCGCCGGCGCTGCCCTGATATTCGACTACGTCGTCAAGACGTCCAGACCTAAAGGAACGTTTTCGTTCAGGATACCTTTGAAACACATCTTCGGATTTGCGGACGATTACAAGATCATGTACGGATTCAAACACAATCTGACGTTGATTCGAAAAGGAGACGACGACGCAATAGTGAGACTCACTGCGACCAATGCGGGTAAGATAACTCTACACAAGATATCGTGGTTCGTTCCACATGTGGAGCCTTCGATCGTGGAGAAAGCGCATCTCTACAAGATCATAGAATCCAAGAGTAAATTACCCGTGGGATTTAGAATGAGACAGTGCGACATGGCTAGCATTCCTCCCTCCACGAATCACTTCGATTGGAGATTGACGGTGAAATCTGCTTCCGAGAGACCGCGTTTCATCGTGGTTGCATTTCAGACCGATAGGGACGGGTCTCAGGAAAAGAATGCGTCGCTGTTCGATCACTGCCATTTGAGAAACATGCAAGTGTTTCTGAACGCCACGAGATATCCAGCAATCGATTACAACGCGTCTTTTGACAAGAATGATTTCTGCAGACTGTATGGCAACGCCGCTGATTTTAGAAAGAAGTATCATGGTCTAGACGAATTGATGAGCAACCCTAACATATCTCCTGGCGAATACAAGTCGATGTATCCCGTGTTCGTATTCGACGTCAGTAAACAGAGTGAACGACTCAAGAGTAGCATCTTAGACATTCAGATCAAGATGCAATTTGATAGGAACGTTCTGAGAAAAACCAAAGCCTTCGCCCCGGTCCTGTCGGATAGAGAATTACAATTCGAATCAGACAGAATTAAGATGTCGATCAATCGATGAGAGACGAGTGTGAAAAAAATAAAAACAAAAAAAATAATGTGTGATTATTAAAATACAAAAAAAACAAAAAAAAATAAATAAATTAATGTGATCTAGAGAGATTGAACATCTTTCTAAATCTCATTAATTTTTTTTTTTGTTTTTTTAATAATCACACATTATTTTTTTTAATTCATTATTTTCCATGCGTTCACTGTTTGTTCAAAGGAACTAGTTCGATCAGTAGACTCACCACGGAAGTGGCGGCTTCGGGATTATTGGTTTTCGTAACGAAATTAATCCTGTCTCAGGCGTTCAATTTGAGAGGTGTGCCGAACGTGCTAACATTCGCATGTTGATTTTCAGTCTTTTCGACGCTGTATCTCTTATCGCTCTCTACACCATTCACCATGATGATTGACGACCGCTCTGTTATTCAAATCCGAGGAAGCCAGACTCATTCGAAGGATTTCACCTCCCAGCGGCATGGGATATCCCACCTGACCATGTTTTGATCCACTACCTCCATTTCCGAAAGACCACTCAGCTTTTCCCTCATCTAAGGTGCCGGCCTCTTCGGCCCACACAGTGATCAATTGTGTAGCATATTTGACTTTCTCCACCACCGAAATCAGGGTGCAGGCATTCGTCATGTTCAGGGGATCCGGTAGATTCGTGAGCGCGTGTCCACCCATGTCCAGTTTACCTTCTATTATGTCACCCTTTCTCCAGACCGAGTTGTCGTCCACGTACTTTCTGCTGACTGCTCTGGAATCGAATTTGGGATCGTGACTGAGTCCGAATAAATTCTTACCATTCATGTTGATGCCACCCTCCATGGTTCCACCAGATTGTTTGTTCAGGTAGAGATCGTCCACTTGTGATTCTAGGTATTCTTGTGATTGTATCACGGCAGACTCTACCCCTTGTTGACCGTGGTTGAGTCTGCATCTGTGTTGTTGATCTTCGACAGATTCAATATCTTGTTGAATTCCGCATTCAGATCCGATTTCATTTCTCGTCTGTCAGACTTTCTCTGTTCCAAATCTACGTAGTGTTTGGTCGCCACGTCCTTGGGATTCGTGGGAGTGGCCACGTTCGTTATCTTGTTAGAATTGGCATTCAATTCCGAGTGCATCGTTTTCTGAACATATCTATTTCTCAGGTGTTCGCTGAATCTCGCGTGAGTGTCGTCCGCGTATTTCTTGGTCGCGGCATCGGTGGGATCTATGGGATTCGTGACGTTCACCAAACATTTGGATTTCAGATCGAGATCGTCGGTCATGGTTTTATCCACGTAATTATCTAGCAGGATTCGTTCGAAATCGGCGTTCCCCCTGTCAACATATTTTTTAGTTGCAGCATCTGTGAGCTCTATCAGCTCGGGAAGATTGTAGAGCTTCTTACCATTCATGTTCAAAGGTTCTTCTTGAGGTTCGTATCTCTGAACGTAACGTTTGTCCAAGTTGACAACGTCATAACCATCGTCGACTTCGAACTTCTTCCTCTTCTGTCTTAGGTTGACTTTTTCGTCGTCACTTCTACCAAATTTATCGACTGGCATGTTGTTGTAGGGATTTTTTTTGTTTTTAGAAAAATATATTCAAAACGCAGTTTATTAAAAATGAACTATGTTATGTTATTTTTTGTTTTTATTCGATTAAAATTTTTAAAATAATTTTTTATCTTTATATATACTATAAAAAAAAAATCCCTCTCTAATGTAAATTATTGAGAATGTCTTGAAATCGATCTCCTTCAGACCATCTCTTGAGAACGTAGAGACACAGGTGACCGCAAAACACTTGATCTGGTGATTGCACTTGTTCCGTGTTGTAACGAACCATTGATTTGTTGAAATAGTTCTTTATTTCTTTTGGCGGCGAGATTCTGTAGCTGTCGAAATATTAATTTTTCTTCTTCCCGTTCTTGATCCACGCCACCCAGTGAGTGCCTTCACCCAATGAATCGTCTAGATTTAAAATTCCGCATTCCGATTGTCGAGGTCTTCTCTTTGGCAAGGCATCTCTGGAAAACACGCCTAGAAAATCTTTGATTTTAAAATCTTTTGCTGCATTCAACAGATCGATGTTGGATAAGGGTTCGTTAGGTAAGACGACACCTTCTACGGATATCTTTATTTTCTTATTCATAAATGCGTGTATATTTTTTTTAATTATTTTTTTTATTATAATTCACTAAAATGACGTTGTTATTTTTTTTTTTTTTTTTCCTTTTCTTTTTAAACTAACATTCTCGATGTCTCTATCGATTTCCATAATCTTGAATCCGTCTAATTCCTCTTGATTTTCTGAAATCCTGATATTACCATCTATTAGTAGAACAGATTCGATCGTTCGTGGTGATTTAATGGATGAAATTTTCAGACACCGCGTTGTAAATGTATTTCTCTTGATCTTTTAACAATTTTTTGAACAGGAATAACAACTGCAAATGTCTATTATATTCAAATATGTCTTTTTCGCTACCTGCAAAAAAAGACGACGCAAAAAGAGATATCAAACATAGTTTGTCTCTCTTAGTTCGAACGTTTTCGGAATTTAAGAATTGGGGTTCGTTAGATAAGACGACACCTTCTACGGATATCTTTATTTTCTTATTCATAATGTGTATTATATTTTTTTTTTATTTATTTTATTATAATTCACTAAAAAATGACGTTATTTTTTTTTATTTTTTTATTTTTCTTTTTAAACTAACTCTCTCGATGTCACTATCGATTTCTATAATTTTGAATCCATCTAATTCCTCTTGATTTTCTGGTATCCTATCATCCACAATCATATCTGGAATCTTATCATCCACAATCATATCTAGAATCCAATCATCCACATTCATATCGTCTCTAATTAGATCCACAGTCCAATGTCTGAGTGCCAAAGTGCTTATTTTATCGTCTAACACGAATCTCTTATCGTCGTCGGCTGTCAGCGAAATCTTGTTGACTATTTCAGTATACAAGTCGTGATTTTCACTTCGAATCGATTTCATAGTCTTATACACCGGACTACTTCCTAACAGACAATCTTTATACTCTTGGAAAGAGATGTTTTTCTTCACCACGCACGCTTTAACTTCTTTGCACTTCTTGATCTCTTCATCTTCTAGATGATAAGCATACAGTTTGGGTCTCAAGCCCACGAATTCGACGATTTGTTTACCATCGCTTTCATCCTTAAATTTACCCAACACCTTCTTGTTGTTGTTCGATTGAATGTTGGACGGGTGATCGATGGGATAATTGCTCGTGTCGAACCACTCGGCCACGTCCTGAGATATATCTCGGTAGACGTCTTTCGTCTCTATCTCGTAAACTAAACTGTCCGTGTCGGTGAACAGTAGTTTGGCTTTATCACCAAATTTTTGTTTGACGTAATCATAGTGAAACTCGTACATCAATCACTTGCTGATATCTAAGATGATCGGTCTGAGATAATACAGTTTGTCGAACTTCAGGTGTGTCTTTTGCATGTGAACAGCCACTAGATTTTCATTGAATATGGTTTGGTGTTTGTAATTGGGTTTTGCCACTAATGTTTTAGCTCTTTTCTCAGACGTGACGAGTTGAACGTCGGTTCTCTTCCTGATGTTTTCCATCGATTTACCATACACGCAGTTGTTCATGAGTTTGAAGAAATCTTTTTCGAAATTGTTCTCGGCTCGAATTCTGAGATTCCTGTTGAGATCGATGTATTTTTTCATCCAAGGCTCTTCGTCGAATCGAATGATGCGATGTATGTTGACTAATTTCATCCCATAATCGACGTACTGTTTCAAATTCTCGCTGTAGACGACGTAGTTATGTTTGTTAAATAAATTGGGAATGAGTTTTTCCTCATCTCCTTCGTTCGGTTCCATTCATTCGGAAGCCAGCAGATAATCGTTGTGTGGATCGTGTAATTCTTCCGGATAGTTCAAATCGACTTCTAAAATGCAAGGATAGTCTCTCCATTTTTGCATCTCTTCCGGTTCCTTCACCTATTCGAAATTTCCAATCAGTAAAGGATGACTCATAGCCCAACTGTACAGATTATTGGCGTCCCAATACTGTATGTATTTAGTCGACTGTTTCGAATCGAAACCGTCTTTCATGTAGGGATTGTTAGCTTCAGAATATCTGTGAGAGATCATCGAGACGCCATCTCTCATAGCCCTTTCGAACATGAGCAACATGTTCACGTCGGATAATAATTCCAGTTGGACTTCGGTGGTCTTCAACAGAGCGTCCCACACTAGACCGGGTGCGGTGAAATACCAAGCGGGATCCAGATCGTAATTTCGACAACAGACGTCTCGAAAATTTCTGAACACGTCTGCCAAGAGCAGAACGTCAGTCTTCAGATAGAGATCATGATAATCTCTCATGGTTTTCATATCGAATGATTTCCACACGTTTTTAGCGTGTTCGTAATTCTCGTCGGAAATGTCGGATTCGTATAATTTCGAATAAAAATCTTCTTTCGAAGGTAGTGCGGTGTCTTCGAATCTCTTTAGATCATTCATGTAATCGTAAGGATAGACTCCTTTCCTCAACATGACGTCTACTCATTCTCCGAAATGTTCGCTCGTGATTTTAAATTTATCCTTGCTCATATTATTGACTATTTTTTCCAGAGCGGTCGACATGAATTTAAAACTGTCGATGAAACATATGGCTCTACGAATGAATTTCGTTTTTTCTTCCGTCTCTCTGTTGATTACTCTTTTCTTCTCCATGAGCTTCCATTTCCTGAAGGAAATGTATCTTTCTTCGCTGTTTGCGATGCAATTTAATTCTTCGTGTGAGGTGCTGAGATTTTTCACGAACAGATGACTGTCGTAACCCGAGAGATTGTGAAACATTACTGGATAGAAAACGGCGTCTCGATATTTTAAATTACACTTGCTGTGAGCCGGACTGCAGTACAGACCTGTGTAATGATCATGGTCTCTGACCTTCTTATTTTCCTTCGAATTCTCGTCAAACGATTGTCTGCATATGTGACATTCGGTGGCTCTGTTATTTTCGTCCTGCTGCTCTCGCGTGATGATCATTTTTGCTGGAGTTTTGAATTTGTTGTATAACATTTGAAGTTTCCATTCTAACTCTTCCACGAACCTTTGGGCCATGTCGTCGTCTTCATACTGTTTCGTGTAGGTGAAGGGACCCATGTTGTGTTGCGAGTCGAAAGCGCATTTCACGTAAATGCAATAGCCCGAAGGTATGTGTTTTTGATATCTTTCGACGTAACTTTGAAGAGCGTTGGGTTGACAGGAACTCATTTTCGTGGTGAAACATTCAAAATCGGCGTACACGATGAATGGTACTTTTAACCTTCTATTATGATGTTCAAACTTCACGATGGTGTTAGGTTTAGGCATTTCGACGCCGACACCTTGATTTTCGTTGCAATATTCCTGATGTTTCGCCAATGAGTCTTCACTGTGAAACGCGTTCATGCAGTTGCAACATAAACATACCTTATGTTCATGTTTATTATTTTGTCTGGACAGTAATTGGCTAGGATGTTTAACCCAACAATAGTGACGATTGTCACCGTTCGAAATCAATAATAAAATAATCCTCTTTTCTCTTCCGAGATACGAAGTCTGTCTGAGAGGATAGATCGTTCGTTTTTCCTCATCGTATCCCAAGACGTTCAATGCTACGGTGGGATTTTGAACCTCGAAACGTTCGATGTGTTTTAACTGCATTGGAAAAGTCACTCTGGTCCAATCGAGATTTTTAGAAGTCACCTCGTAAGAAGAAACTCTTTTGGTGTTCATTTTGACAGGGTATAAAGCGGAGGTGACTGCCCATTTAAAACACTGATCATCGTTATTTTTCACGTTGATCACGGCGTATTTCTTAGCCAGGAAATACGGTAATTTCACGTAGGAAGACCCTTTCAATGAATCGTTTTTAGTTATGTGAATTTCGAGTTTCAACACCTCATCGAACGTCCAATTACTACCTTCATGTTGATAATTCGCGAGAGACGTCAACATCTTGTCTTTCATCTTTTTGAAAACGTCCGATAAATCTGAACCTCGAAATACGGGTTCGACGTTAGATCTGAAATATGCATTTTTCACGATGCTCTCGCCGGACTTCACGTCGATTTTATTCATCACGCAATGGAGTATTATCTTAATTTTTAGTTCCACGTTCATGTATTTGTGAAACAAATCCAATACTTTTTTCTTCACCCATTCCATGAACAATTTCGGATCGATTTTCTTCAACGAGGGAACCACGTCGAAAGTTTTACAAACGCCTTTGATCGTACTCTCCCGTTCCATGGACTTCGATTGAAATAGTTCCGTGGCGAGTTGCGCTAGATATTCTTTTCCTTTCCCTTCATCTATTGCTCATCGAATTTCGCTTGATATATCTCGTTTGCCTAGAATCTGAAGTGCATCACTCATTTTCGTTTTAGTTTTTCTTTTCTTTTCTTTGGAAACTTGAAGTTCTTCTTCAACAGCTTTTCATTTAGTCATCTTCTTATTTTTCACAATCAAAACGTTTTCGGTTTTTTTCAACGTTGGCATTTCGATTCCTTTTACTATCTTTTTCTTCTTCTTCTCATTTTTCACAACCAATGTATTTTTTGACGTCGTTGCTATCAGCATTTCGCTTGCCTTTCCATCGTTTCGCAAATATTTCTGTATGACTTCAATCTTTTTTGATTTAGTTCTATGATTTCTAAAATGTAAATTTTTAATAGTTTACAAATCTCGTTAAACTGAGGTACGGTTTTCTCATTTAAATTTTCCAATTTTTTTTTATCTGTTTGCTTCATTTATAAGAATTTTTTTTTTTCGAATTTTGTATTTAAATAATTTGTTTAAAAGTTTTGTTTTTTTCTTTAATGTGAAAAATATTTTTTGATGAAATTAATCAATTAATGTTCCTTAACGTGAAAAATTTAATTAATATGAGAAAAAAAAGGATGTTAAAAATTTAACTTTTCATTTATATATATAAAGAGAAAAAACAAAACTTTTTAAACAAATTATTAAAATACAAAATTTAAAATATACATTATTTGCAAGAATTCATAAAACAAAAAAAAATAAATAATCGATCATGACGACAACATCCACGACGGAATCTCGACATAAATGTCGACGTTGTTTAATTAATCATTATTCTCCAAAAAACCAAGAAGAAAAAAATTGTAATTTATATTTACGTGTTTCGAAAGAAAATGATACGATTTGCAATAGAAAATCGAATCGTAATACTATTAGCAAACAAAAATTAATCAACAATGTCATTCGAACTATTAAAAAAGAAGAAGGTTCAAGACAAATAGAACTCTTACGACTTTTATGCGAAGTCTCGCACGAGGTTCAAAACAAATTTCCGTGAAGCAGACGCATGTTCATGTCACCCGATTCCTTCTCAATAGATGATGATAACTGCAAGATGCGAAGGCCAATTTTTAAACGTTCGAAGTCTTGCACGTTCTAAAACTCGTCTGCTTCTTTCATGAATCGAATCAAATCTTCTAAAGTCAAGAATTGAGATAACGTCTTGTTTGCGTGATTCAATGTATTGTACAATTGTTCCTTCGTGTATCCGGACTGTAAAATACCCCTTAATAAACTCTCGTTTTTATTTCTTTCCCATTCTTCGTCTTCACTTTTAATCAATCCCAATGACTGGATCTTCTTGAAATAATCGCAACGACCTTTGGTATTATTTATGTGTTCTACCAAAGGTCTGTCGTTAGGTTCCCAATTCATTAAATGTATGTTGCCACAAACACATTTAACTCTGTCACTTTTACCCACATAAATGAAACCTGCAGAAGCTAAATCTTTGGGTTTTTGAGCAAGATGTGAAGGCCAATTTTTAAACGTTTGAATTCTTGCACGTTCTAAACTATAATTCGGATGTTCGGACTTCATCATTGTTTTTACCTCAAAATTGAGCTTGTAAGAATATTTTTTTGTCGAATTTTTGTATTTAATGATAATTTGTTAAAAATTTTAAAATTGAGATGTTAAATTTAACTTTTTATTTATATAAAGAGAAAAAAACTTTTCCAAAAAATATTTTTCACATTAAAGAAATTAAAATTAAAAAACTTTTTTTATATATATAAAGAGCAAAAAAAAAAAAAACAAAACTTTTTAAACAAATTATTAAAATACAAAATTTAAAATACACATTATTTGCAAGAATTCATAAAACAAAAAAAAACAAATAATCGATCATGACAGCAACACCTAAAAGATGCGAATTGAAATTGAAACGAGTTGAAACGTATAAGAAACTCAGTCATAAAATCTATAGATTACAACATGATCCCATCGAATTGAACGAGATCGAGATGAAGGACTTTGAGCATAAATACGACAGATATAAGATGACTTTGAAATTGGATGAAGCCATGCTCGATTTGTTTTACGACTATCAAAGCAATCTGCAGAAAATCGTCATCGCTAAAGATAAAGAATTCAACAAGGAGGATTTGACGTTGTTCTATGGAAGTTACATATATCCAAAAATCTCATGCGAACTCATGGCCAAATCAGGTGGTGAGAGCAACTTCACCGATGTAAAAAAACTCAAAAGAGTAAAGATAAACATTCAACACGTTTTCGAAAAAGGAGAATACACGAGTGTCAACATGCTAATAACGGACTTGGAAATATAAACAATAGAGTGATTGATTTTTTAGCGAAGAAGAAGGAAAAAACGTGATGAGATCATCTTGAAAACACGAGTGTCAACATGCTAATAACGGGCTTGGAAATATAAACAATAGAGAGATTGAATTTTAGCGAAGAAAAAGGAAAAAAAAAAGTCATGAGATCTTTTAGATCTCATTACTTTTTTTTTTGTTTTCCTTCTTCACTATTACCCATATAATATAATAACGTTTCCTTTTTTCTTACATTTCAGCGTCGATTCTTCTTTTCTTTTTTTCTTTTTTTTGTGATATGATACGTTTTTATAACAACACATTTGTTTATCCGAATCATAATTATGAACGAATGTTGTGCATCTCTTGGTAACACTCGCATCATTACCATTCTCTTCAGAAGGTAGTGGTGACAGTGGAAAGCATCTCATTCTTTTCATTTCCAACCGTCTATCCCGCGCTTTATCTATCTCTTTCATCAGTTCTTTCCTTAGATATCCATCATTAGCGTCTAACCATTTTTCCACATCTTTTTTTTTTCCCACTCTGTCTTGCAATATTCATCATTATCGTCTAATTGTTTCTCCACCTTTTTATCCATTTTATATGTTATTTATACTTTCTATGATTTATATTTTACATAATCATATAATTTTATATTATAATAACATATTCAAAATCGGTATATTCTTAAACGGCGAATTCTCACCGAGCAACAAACCCTTGCCGAGTTGCTCAACGTTCTGTCCACTCTTCAGATAGAGACTGTTTCCTCTCAGAGAGTTGCCACCTCTAACGGGTTCTAGATACAATCCTTTACGCTGTCGTCTACGTGGACGCGACACACGGCTCCTCCCTTCTTCAAAAACAGTCTGCTGCCACCCATTAATTTCTGAACTGCCGAACTAGCGAGTCCCGTGAGAGCTCCCACCGAGAGTCTTTCCGAGAAAGGGTAGTGCCTTTGCGGCAAAGGGTAATGCTTTTGCGGCGATTTCTGCCAATAGCGGTAGGAAACCACCTTTCATTCTCAAATTGTATCTCAATTGAGCGGGACTCAATCTCACCGTCAACCCTCTTCCATCGCGAATCACTTTCTCCATCCTTTTGATTTGACTTCTGGTCCAGGAAATCGAATCCTGACCGCCTCTCGTCAGATCTTCGTGAGTGAATTTGAATCTCACCGCCTCGCCTCGAGTTGTTAACGCTCTATTAAGTTTCTTCCTCTGTCCTGCAGATATGTTCACGTTTTTAATCACGTATTCTGTCATAATTCTTTTTTTTTAAATAAATTTACTTCAATTGTTTCTTGTTTAATAATAATTATTTATATTAAAATAATTTTGTAAAATTAATATTGCGTTTATTTTATTTTTGTTATCTATATATATATACACAATATTTTTTTTTTGCTTTTATATTTCTCTTATGTGAAATCGTATCATCACCCTCTCTCCGCGAAGATCTAACAGTTCACCATTTTGATCCGTCAACGTGGTTTTGAGACTATACAACGTGTCTAAAATCACTGGTAGATAAACTAAATTTCGAGGTCACTCCACGATCTTATAACCCGGCGACACGTTTGGAAAGAAGGAATAGATCGTCGGTTGAGCGCTACCATTCGCGTAGCTTCCAGCAATCATGTCCACGTTCACCAGAATGCTATTGACTGCGAGAATGTCGACCGTATTTTCAGATGCCACGTGGCCTCGATACATCTTTCGATCGAATCCCAACATCTTGTCTATAGAATCGTCCGTGTTGAAATCCACTCGAAAATTATCTTCCAAATCCAACATTGTCTGTAAGGTATTAGGATTGGGAGCGAGTCTGATCTTGTTGCTTCCCTTTCCATCCGTCTTCATTCGCCCTCTGAATGTAATTGTTCAAATCGTCTATGTCGTAACTCCCTTTGGGAATTCGAATCTCCAACCAATCCACTCCGTCGGAATACTTGAACGAGTTATTCTTTTTGGTGACGTTGGGAAAGGAATAATAAGTCTCCAGATTCACCAACGCCATCTCGTATCTTTTCTCTCTATTCAATTCGATGGAAGGTTCGAATTTCGTAGCGAATCAAGTCGAATCGCCACTCACCACGATTTGAATGGATTGTTTTGCAGCCATATTCTCGGCTATCCGTTCTAACTCTCCATGTTCGAACATTATATTTAATTTTATTTTTATTTTTTATTCAAAACTAATTATTTGAAGATTTATTATTTTCTAAATTTATTTTCACGCTCTATCTTATTATCATCAGAAACATAAAACTTGTCGAATCTGCACCGATATTTTCCGCGATTAAATTCGCTTGTCAAATCGATCACGACGAAATTGTAAAGTCCACCATCCCAAACCCTCTTGCAGAATCTCCTGAATTCCGCCGTGCTCATGTCGTTTGCGACATGATCGCCATAGATGTGATTGAGATTCTTGAGATCTTGGCGAAGGAGACATAGAAAATTAGCGTTCTCCCTTATCGTCTGTCTGGGCAATCGAAAATAATTCTGCAACAGGTAGAAACAGTCCATGTTGCTGTGTCGACCCCTAACGTAATACGATTCACATCGGTTCTGTCTCTCCAAAAGCAGATCGTCGAGAATCATGAGATTCTTATCTTCCGATTTCAGTTCTCTAGGATCCGGAACGTCGCTAGCGTTCTCATAAAATCGACACTCGACGTTCGAAGATGAATTTCTCTTCATCAGCTCCATCGCCGCACCATCCAAAATGGTCGAAAGTGGAGCTTCACTCTTGTCGAATTCCTCCCTACTGTCAAAGATTCTGGCTATGACGTCCTTGGGCAATCTACGATTCATGCACTCTCGAAGCAATCTGTATTCGGGTTGAAACAAGCTCTTGCCAAACACGAATAATCTGTCGTAATCCAACCAGTTGGGTCGGGACAACAGATTCATCAACAGATTGGTCTTTCCACAATTCGATTTTCCCACTATCAAGCCTCTTATGCTTTTGGGAAAGAACTCGTTATTCGACCTCTTGGTCGCGGCGTCGTTCCAAGACATATCTTTAATGTTCATCTTTTGTTTTATTTTTTTGTTTGTTATTTTAGATTCTTTTCAAACACAAATTTTATATGTTTTTCAAACTCAGTTGTTTTAATATTATTATTTATTTATATCACACCGTTGTGAGTTCTCTTCAATCCAGACCCACTCGTCATTTTGGCTAAATCTTGTATGGGTACCACAGCATCCTTGAAATCTTTCCAACTTTTCGGCGTTCGCTCTAACGCAGCTCGCTTCGCCGGCGGACCGATCAACTTGTCGATCAATGCGTTGGCTGCCCTCTTGCCAGCCACAGAAGCTATCCTACTACTGGCTTCGGAAGCGGCTTTCTTACCAGCATCCAAAGCCGTCTTCTTACCGACCTCAAATGCAGTCGATGCGAGTTTTCTACCCGCATCGCTCGTGAACGCTTGCATTATAGAATCGACGATGCCAGAACCGCCTTGAACGTAAGTTCTGACGTATCCCCTGTTCTTTATCACCAACATATTTTATTTTTATAATATATTTTGTTTTTTCACTAGTAAATCGTTTTGCTGTTTAAATACTTTTATTATTCTAGTGTAACAATTTACTGTTTTATTTTTGTTTGTTTGTTTCTCTCTACTTATTATATACACATCAATCCTTCAATTCGTTCATCAGCCTTTTATAGTGGTTTTTATTCAAAACCTTCTGTCTTAACAATTCGTCAGATATAGTAACTATCTGATTATCTAATCCTGTGTTACCAGCCCGTCTGCTCGCCATCAACAAACTCAATCTCTGAGACAGAGCGTCAGAATCGCTCGGAAGAAAAGTGGTTTTCACCCCTTTGCCAGTCACCGATTCCACGAACTTCTTGTTCACCACTTTCGTCCACTTGTAACCTCTGTTGGCTTTTGGTCTTGTCTCTCTGGCATCGTTATTTCTCTTCATGGCGTGGGTTTGAACCAGAATGTCGCCGTAATTGTCGAAATCCTGTTCCGTGTAATCGCTAGGCTTGTCGTAAAGGAGCAATCTGCGCAGCCCATCAGTCAATTCGTATCTGTTCGAACCCACGATCAATTCATCATCGCCAATATCTACTTCTATGTCTCCTACAAAAATTATTCCCTCCGAATCCTTATAAAATCCATACAACAGATCTCTCTTACCGCCATCATCATCAGACGATGCGACGCTATCAGCGGTGATAGTCGAAGCTGTATCATCAGACTCGCTCCCTCCGTTTGAATTCACGTGGGAACGTAATCCGGTGTAGATTGAACGGAATGCCGATTTCCAAAACTAAGAGGCAACAAACCCATTCTCAAAGAACTCTCTTTTATGGGTCTCAATTCTTCGACTATCTCCTTCCTGCTTCGCTCTTGACCCTCCGTCACGGGTTTAAATATTTTGTGGCTTCGCGTTTGAGTTCCATCTCACCAAGACGTCTGCTTCTGTCAGCCGACTGAATGCCCTTCTTAGCACGTTCAAACTCCCCTAAAATTCGATCTCGGTGTCTAGAATCCATCTGTAAAAACATTTTTCGTTTTTAATTGTTTTATTATTTTCAAAATTAAATGTTTAATTATATTTTTATGTTTTTAAGTTAATAAAAAATCTTTCCGTCTTTAATATAATAAACTACAAATATTCACATCTCAACTCAGTGTTGATTGAATTGGAGAAGTTTAAAAATACGTTTAAGCAGTACATGACAAACCGGTTTCTGATTTAACGCATTTTGATAGTAATTTACGTTTTGTCAAAGGAATTTCATTCACATATCAAAGGCCCATTCACTCAGTGTCGAATTAAGAGAGAATCCCTTTGATGACGGTTAAAACATTTCAACACACAAAAGAAAACTGTTTTTTCTAATTTTAACGTTAAAGGAACTCATTCATTCATTTCAAATCTCTCTGATCGCTATCGTGAATATATTAAAAATTTTACCACTCAAAACCTAATTGAGTGGAAAATGCGTTTAAACATTCCATTAAGTGTTTATTAAGATTACTTCACAAGAATTCTGATTCTTTTCTCTAAACTCAATGTCCTTTCGTCACATCGAAACAAGACACGAATGTCTATTTTTTACAGATCATATTTTATAATTGACTCTTTTTGAACGAACGCTTAAAGTCAATTTCTCTTCTTTACATCAAGACAAAACACGAATGTCTATTTTACAGATCATATTTATAATCAACTCTTTTGAACGATATCTAAACTCAATTTCTCTTCGTCACATCGAACCAAGACACGAATGTCTATTTTTACAGATCATATTTTATAATTGACTCTTTTGAACGAAAACCTCATTCAGTCATAACGATAACATGTGTTAGTTTTTACTTCAGGAAAACGTGACAGTGGGTTTGCGGATTTCTAACACCCTGGCAACACTCTTCATTCAAAACCTTTCCATTAAGTGCTTATTAAGATTACCTCGCAATAACGTGCGTTAGTCTTACTTCGAGAAACGCGACAGTGGGTTTGCGAATTCTAACAAAACCTCTTTACACGAGTCGATTTCAGACCTAAAATCCGCAAATGGATCTCCGTGTACGCCTCCATAGGGTTTCAGTGTTAAAATCGAGTACGGACGCGGATTATTACAATCGGCAAGAGGATGATTTAGAAACGACAAAACGTTTTTTGCTTACAATTTAACACTGAATCCTATGGGAGAAATCCATTTTAGTACAGGCGTTGAACTAAAAAAAGTGGTGTTACCTGGAAAGAATTTGATACAAGCTGATTTTGGTGTCATTCGACGCGGAATTTATCTGGGAACAACATATCCAAAATCCGCCTTGGGGAAAATTTTTCATAGCGTCTCAACTGAGGGTGGGGTGGTGGCCATTTTTACCAATTTCCCGATGTCATTTTCCAGGCGGTTCTGTATTAAGGGCAGGAATTTGTCTCTTCTCAGATTTTTCCTGTCAGTAGAATACAATATAATGACTATAGTATTATACCAGCCCACGTAATTGATGTACACCGCGAATAAAGAGCGTTGTATAGCGCACTGGAGAAAGATAATTACATCATATCAGTCGCGGGTATTCCAGCGATTCTGTTACACACAGCACATCGCTATAAGCTTATCGCCACGTGCTCTCGAATTATTCGATTGTTTTATCATTCTGCCATATTTTCTTTGTTTCGGTGTTAACATACACAGGAAACAATTCTTAGTCACATTGTCCTTTTTCTTATTTCGTCAATATCATATTTCTTGTCTATTAATCCAGTTTCGATAATCCGCCTCAGGATCCGTACTACTTATAGCTAAGAGAAAATAATCCGTTCCCTCCATCGGCATATTTCCACCATTTGATTAGATATGGCTTCACACCAAGGTGGTCGCTTTCGAGATGATACCTGTGTAATTTGCCAGGTTGGTTTCGATGAAGTCAAATCAGTTAAAGTCACCAAGAAAGGTTGTCATACCATGCTTAATTTCTGTAATGTCAGGGAGAGATCAGACCTTGAAGCACACCTTTTGGACAAGCTTCAACAGGACCCCGTAGGTGTTGTTCTGGTTCATTCAGATTGCCGTAGGGATTTCCCTGATGCGAAGCGGGCATCTGCTGCAAGCCCTTCTGACATCGAAGCCTCGTCGGCCAAGAAAATGAGATGTAATGTGCCTGTATTCGACTTCAAGACACACTGTTTGTTCTGCGGTAGCGCCGCAAAAATTGATCCACGCCACCCCGATAGGAACAAAATTATCAGGACCGTGGAGACACTACCTATACGAGAAACCCTTCTCGAACTTTGCGAACTGAGAGGGGGATAGTTTAGCTTCAGAAGTAAGCGTTCGGCTATTGAGTTGCATTGATCTGGTAGCTGCCGAGGCTGTCTATCATCCACTCTGCCATACGAAATTCCTAAACTATAGACAGTTGGAAATTGCGAGACCAGCTGGTCGAAAACCTGACCATGGCATGGAACATTGGTTTGAGTGCATATGTGAATTCTTAGAAACTCATTCCGATTCAGAACTGTACACATTGACCGAGTTGCATTCGAAGATGGAAGAGATCGCAGGTGAATACTGTGTACACAAAAAAGAGACTGAAGCAGAAACTAGAAAAGCGATATGGCGATTATATCTTTTTCGCCAGGGTACAGGGTCGTGACAATGTCCTATGCTTTCGGAACATGGCTGAATATCTGATAAATGAAAAATGGTATGCGGACAAGAAAGAAAGTATAAGTGATGAAGCTGAAAGGGTCATTGTTACTGCAGCAAAATTGATCAAGGGGCAGCTTAGAGAGATGGAGTATGATATAGATTGGTATCCAACCCCTGCTGACATACAGGACATTTCGCGAGGCAAAACCTGGATCCCAGCCTACCTACAGTCTTTTCTCCAGTGCTTGATACCAAATGATATAAAACGAAACAGCATAGGTCACTCTATAGTCCAATCGGCTAGACCAAGATTAGTCATAACACCTACCCTATTCGGGTTAGGAGTAGAAATGGACCATACTTTCGGGTCAAAATGGCTCGTTAATGAACTACCTAGGCTTGGGTTTTCTATCACCTATGAGAAGGTCAAACGGTATAAGCAAGGTGTGATGGAGCTAGATTCTGTTGACAGCTATACCTCTAACTATTTCCCTGGAGAATTCGTACAGTGGGTCGCAGACAACGTCGACCATAACGTTGCGACTATCGATGGGAAAGGTTCACTTCATGGTATGGGTATAATCGCCGTGTCAACCCAAACTCAGGTGCCATCCACCCCTATGTCGCATACATCGATAAAACACAGAGCTCGAGTTGGCGTTGAACAAATGTTGGTGAATAAAGGAATCCCAGTGGTTGATTACTTGGAATCAACGAGGAGAGGCTTTGGTGGTTTGGGGTACAAACCAGTAGTAGAGCTGCAATCACCACATACACTTCCATCTAGCCTGAGTACTGACGTTGTGGGTGGCTATCTAGAGCAGTAGATGACACTGTTCCTAACTGGTCCGGCTTCATGCAACTAGCGCATTCCATTCTGTGCACGGTTCAGAGCATCAAGCGAAATCATATATACTCTTTCTCCCAATAATAGATCTCAGCCCAACAGACAGCACATGCATCTTTTCCACATTGAAATTCATCTCAGAGCAAGCGATCAGATTGAACATCCCATCCCCGTGCGTCACGTTTGACCAGCCTTTATGGCTGAAGGCAAATGAGATAATAATTGATCAATCCATGAACATTGTCTGCAGGTTGGGTGGTTTCCACACAATCATGAGCTTTCTCGGCAGTATCGGCTCGATGATGGCTGGATCAGGTCTTGATGAAGCTTTGCGGGAAGTTTATGGTCCACTAGCAGTTCGGTCGATGTTGACCGGCAAAGCTGTTTCCAGAGCTATGCGAGGCCACCTCCTAGTAGAAGCTGCACTGACGAATAAATTATTGGGTGCCATAACCACATCCGAAATGAGCGCGAATGTTTCTCCTCTGATGAGCCCACCCACTGTTGAGAGCGTACAGATAAACCAGAGGGACTTAGATGGCGTGAAGGAGTTATACAAAGGTGTGCTTGAAGGCGCGGTCACCCTTTCTGATGTTAGCAGCTCATCAGCTCTCGTGACGGTGAACACTTGCCTTGACAACTACAAAGCCAAACTGTCAAGAGAATCACGCACCGCTAAGCTATGGGTACAATATCTAGAATATATTCAGGTACTGAAAATGTTCATCCGTGGAGAACGTCTTGGCGATTGGAATCTCCATCTCATTGCTGTTGGTAGAATGCTGAACCTCTTCGCCGCAACAGGGCATGTAGACTATGCCAAGAGTTGCAGAAGCTATCTGCAAATGATGCTTGAATTACCAGAAAAACATCCTTGGTTGTATGAGAGATTCTACTGTGACGGCTTTCATGCTATACGTCGAAGTTCTAGGATTTGGGCAGGCCTCTCTAGTGATCTTGTTATTGAGCAAGTTCTTATGCGTTCAATTAAAAGTCGGGGTGGGTTGACGCGAGGTCGTGGCGTGACGGAATCTGTACGACAGGAGTGGATTTACACGATGCATAAATGCGCAGAGATACATGAAGCCATGACAACGTTGACCGACCTAAAGCTCAATACCAGCGAACAGCATGTAGATATGGGCACATCTCGTCGAAAACGAGACAGCTTAGACATTGCCAGAATACTAGAGTGGTTTGACACACACAACCCGTTCGATGGAAACGAACGATTGCGTTCTCTGTCATCTGGTTTGTTAGCTTCCGAGGGAGATGGTATCAACTGCGATATCACTGAGTCTGTAGAGGCAGAGATACACTCTAGATTAGACAACGCTATTGTTTCCGATGCCACTATCAAACGAAGTGATCAAATCCGTACCCTAGCTCACCTCACCCCCGGGTTGAAGCTAGATGACCAGAGGGTGACAATTGACCCCTCAACTTTGTTTACTAGACTGGTTGCTATTGCCCAGAGAGAGCAAGACATGGCACAGTTCTTTGCGTATGAACTAACTGTAATGTCAACAGCCCTCTTCAAAGATTTTTTCCTCAGAAAAGCAAACAAGGCGTACCTAGCAACTGCAATAACTGATGGCTTATCCCTTACTAAACCACCATCTGATGGTCTGTACGTGCTCGACGGGGGCGCTCTCCTCCACAGAGTTAAATGGAAGACAAACGCCACTTACTTGGAAGTGGCAAACCAGTATGTTGGATACGTGACGAAGAAATATGGGCAGAATTGTCGAATTGTCTTCGATGGTTATGGTCAACGACCAACAACCAAGACTCAGGAGCAGAGAAGAAGAGCTCTCCACGTTTGTGCTGATATCCGTTTGACGAACAACACGACAGCCCACAAAAATCAGGAACTGTTCTTATCGAATGGCAATAATAAAATGCAGTTTATAAAAATGCTTTCCACATCACTGAGAGAGGCTGGGCATATTGTCGAAGGCAGTTCTGGAGATGCTGACACTAACATTGTTGACAATGCAGTTCAACTTTCGTCCCAGGGAAAAACAGCTGTCATTGTTGCAGATGATACAGATGTACTAGTTATGTCCGTATACCATTGGGATCGTACTTGGTCTGATATCTATTTCCAGTCAGAAGCACGGAAGTCACACAGGGGTGGAGATGCATGGAAAATCTCAGATATAGTAGAGAAGATTGGAGAAACAACTCAGAAGAACCTCCTCTTCATTCATGCATGGAGTGGGTGTGATGTCACATCAGCAACGTTTGGGCACGGGAAAACGTTGCTTCTCAAGAAGTTAGAGAAGTCATTGTCTATTCAAAATATATCAGAAGCAATGCACGACAGTACCATTTCTCAGACAGAGGTTGGGAAAATGGGGACTGAACTGTTCGTTATGTTGTACTCTGTCAAACATTCAGACACTTTGAATGGTTTGAGATATTCAAAATTTATGACAATGGTCACTTCCAGCAAATCGGGAATTGAACCACAAAAACTTCCCCCGACTGAGCGTGCAGCACATTTCCACAGCCTGCGAGTTCACTAACAAATAATGGTTTGGAAACTATTGGATAACGATGCCCTAGATCCTGAGGAGTGGGGCTGGGAGAGTCGTGGGAATGAGTTGATACCTGTGATGACTGACCCGGGCGCAGCGCCTGAGGCTCTTCTCAGAGTTATCCGCTGCAAATGCAAAATGACATCCAAAAAGCCATGCGGAACAAACATATGTTCTTGTAGAAAGAATGCGCTCAAATGCTTGTCTGCCTGTGGAGACTGTCGGGGTGAGAATTGCTTCAATGCCGAGCCGATTGAGATCGGGGAGGAAATCGGCGACAATGAATAACCGTGAAGAACACCAACAAATGTCTTGTTAGACCTCATCATGTAGTTAAATTCATGTTATTATATTGGACCAGTCAACATTATCTGCACCTCATTGTATGCGAAAACATCGATCAAAGAACCATTTCTAATTTTGTATTCTGTGCAGAGGTATCTTAAATCGGGAGTGAAAATTTGAGAAAAAAATGTGATTTGGGGGGTTATTAACCCTTTTTCCTCATAAAAGTGTGAGGATTTCATCATGCAATTGCCTCTCAATATAATTAACATTTGTATCTGGTCGCCTGCGACACAAAATAATATATAAAACTCAATCTGTGACATATAAACGGCCGAAACCCCGGAAACACAATTTTCCCCCTTCACGAACAACCCCCTGACGGGAAATCTGACATGAAAAATTTTCCCCAAGGCGGATTTTTGCGGATTTTGGATATGTTGTTCCGAAATAAATTCTGCGTCGAATGACACCAAAATCAGCTTGTATCAAACTTTTTCCGGGTCGAACCCTACTACGCATCTACTATTTGCCGATTTCAATCAAAACGGTACATGTACGTGTACGTAAAGCTACAGGCGTCTAGGATACAATTCAGTGATATTTGAACTCAAAGTGGATTCTAACACACCCTAAAAACGTTCAAATCGTGTACCTGTACACGATTTTAACACTAAATCCTATGGAGGTGTACACGAATGAACGTGTACACGTACACGTACATGTTGATGCTTGAATCGGCAAGTATCACCCACTAACGTGCCCATTGTTATGTTCTATTCAAAAGTAAGGTACAAGTATTCGCTCAAATTATCGAACCGTGCAGTCGACGCACAAAAGGAGACAGTCTATTTCATGAACCTTGTGTAGGTAAAGAATTTCTCAACTAAGTTCTCTTCCATCATGTCTGTTACAGTGTATATCTGGAAATACATATCAGTCAATTCTGTGGGACACGCTTCGTTGTCTCTGAGTGAAGGAACGCATATCAGTTGGTGGCCAGAGGAGGACATGAAACGTTTGCCATCAGGACACGCGGAAAAAGCAAGTGCAGTGGAAGATCAAACTTTAAAAGCTGACAAATATCTTGAAGACAGGGAACCAGATGAAGTCATATCACTGGACAGTGGGAAGCTAAATGAGAAGAAAATAATTGAATGGTGGAAAGATTTTAAGAAAAGCGAAAGATGGAAGTTGACCACGAACAATTGCTCAACAGTTGTATACCAAGCCCTGAAAGAAGGAGGAGCACTTGATTATCTCACACGCAGAGACTGGTACAATCCCAATTTTTGGACTCCAAATAGGGTGTTGCAGTTCGTTCGCCTGCTAGAGGAATGCATGAGAAGTCCAAAGGACGTTTGCGAAAAGTTGGAGGGAAAGTTTATTGAGAACTTCAAAACCTACTGATTCGTCCTTTGTTTACAAAAGGATTGCCATTGAAAGGGATTTTGTGGGTTTTTTTTTTAATTTCATTTCAAGACAGTTAGTTTAAATAATATTTATTTCGTTTCTAATTAAACATGAATATTCAAATAGCCACATCATGTCGCAACAAGACTATTTCTACAGACAGTTACAAACTGGATTCAGCAGAAAACTAAACGTTCTTATGAGATGTTTCCATGAATAATTTTCAAATGAAATATGTATGGCCAGAAAGCTATACATTTTTATTTCACGTTGTAGACATCAAGAATAATATTATGTAAGATAGCGAATGAAAAAAGAAAGAAAAAAGGGAACGGTCAAAGCTGAAATGGAGGAAAGTTGGGAGGAACGATAGAATGAAAGAAGGAGAGACCCCAGGGAGACAAAGTGTTCAACGCTTCACAGCTCACTGCTACGCCATGGACAATTAAATCGTGCGCCTATCTCGTGTATTGTTACACTTCTTTGGATCCGGTTGCTGCATCTGCGTGGCTTTCTTTGGAGAACTTGCGTTTTATACACGTAGCAACGAGAGGAGGATTGGCCCCCTAAAACTTTTGCAGGTCCCCCAAAGCATAGGCCTAATCAAGTTTTAAACAACAGAGCCTCCAAATGGGCTCCAATATAGGGCTGCACACAAATGCCTCAGATACACTCTTACAATTAGAACACCGAATTTTGTAAAAAAAATTTCGGAAGATGCCTCGTCTTAAGTATGACTCTCCCGTCGTTACCCCTTTTTTCCCGATGAAGTGGAAGAAAGTGGTAACGACTAGAGGGTCCTAGTTTGGACTAGGTGAGACCCCAGCACCCCCCCCCCCCCCGCCACAACAGCCGTGCTTTACCCCCCCCCCCCCACACACACACCCGGTGTTTGGCTTGGGCACTCCCTATTATAGTCTCCCCTCTAAGCGCGTGTTTATACAAGCAAGTAGCAATATAGACGGCTTAACAACCGTTACTTATTCCCAGTTCTTTACTCGACATTCGTTATCAACCGATGAAATCGGCTGATAACGAAAGTCGAATAAGGAACTGGAAAAAAGTAAAGCTTGTCACGTCCGTAATGATATGTCGGCTTCCTCATTATGAGAACGGTAAAGGGGATAATTAAAGTATGCAACTGGATGTATTTTATAATCGTTTCATGGCAACAATATATTCATGTATTTTTTTCAATTTTTTACATTAATTTCACCACTGTTTGAAACGCTGTCGTCGAGGGAGATGGCCGCATTGAGAAAAGATATCAACAAATTGAGAATGTTCTTTCAGTCAAAAAAAAAACTGACAACCGGAAAGGTAATGCTTCATGGACACCACAACTACAACGGAATTTGTGAAATTTTCAGTTATTTTGAATAAAATAATATGAGTGTCACATGCAACCAGGGCTGCTTAACACTTTCGCTGCTGAAAGCGGCTATAGTCACCTATTTCAGAGGAACCAAATGTAAAGGAAATTTGTGATTTTTTCTGATATTTTGAAAGAAATAACATGAGTGGCTCATGTAACCAGTGCTGCTTAAAAAATAAAAACGATCGTGACACAAACTACTTTTCACCTAAATTATGCAGTTCCTAGATTGTAATATAATGTAATGTGACTTGTTGGCCCCCCACATGGCCAAGAAAATGTTTACCTTGATGCAATTCTCTATAACATTACCTCCCCTTAATTTGGTAAAGCTGTTGTGTTCAGGCATTTAACACTGAGAGAAATGGGAACTTCATATAAAAACTTATTTTTTTAATATTCGTGTATTTTTATCATCGATGTGCGCATCATTTCACAAACTACAGTTCTTTTCCTGTGGCGTAGTATAAGCAAATAAAAGCTATCTTGTTACACTTTTTCCCCAATCAATTTGAACTTTGGACTATTGTTCCCAGTAGAAACCAATTTAAAAAATAGAAAACTGCCATTTCAGACCCTTTTGGTGATCTATAACTTTTTGTATATTCATTGTATCAACAGTGTGCGCATCGTTGCATAAAATACAGACATTGTTCTTTTTAATAATCTAAACTTTGTCAGATGTGGTTTTCCAATTTTTTCCTCTGATGAATTAAAACTTCCAAATTTTGGACGTTACGTTGGGTAAAGGGTTAACTTCCAGAATGTGTATCAATTCTTTACCACCACACCTCCCCCATTTGACATTTCTATGAGCACGTTTCGATGAGAAGTCACGGGCTATGTCTTGAGAGTAAAACCTGTATAATTGTACTGACTGCAAAAAATTATCATAAAATTTATTCAGAAGAGCCATGTGTTCTAAACAACAAGCTATTTCAAATGTACGACCTCCTCCCCTCCCCTCCCCTCCCCTCCCCCTCTCTCTCCCTACCCAAGCATAAAATACTACGATTGTCTTATATGCATGCTTTAATTTCCAGAATGTGTATTAATTTCTTACCACCACCCCCACGCCCCGACATTTTTATGATCCTATAAAGGCAGGTCTGACATCGACATGATAATCGTACCTGTCGCTCGCCTGATCGTTAACCAGAGAAAACATGCATCATGGTAATATAAAGTAATGTAGCTTTTGACCCCACATCGGAAAGAGCTCGTAGAGCACGTTTCGATGAGAAGTCACAGGCTATGTCTTAAGAGCAAAACCTGCTTAACCCTTTACCCAACGAATCGCCCGCATCCGCCCGCGTAATATGCAAATTCAGCAGTTGAAAAAATATTATTTTTCAAACAATTTCAACAAAACCATATCATGTGACCCCTCGTTGGAACGAGCTCGTCGAGCTCGTTCCAACGAGGGGTTACATGATATGGTTTTGTTGAAATTTTTTGAAAAATTTCAGAAAATTATATTTAAAATAATAAATTTTGATATCGTCTGCGTTGGGTAAAGGGTTAATTGTACTGATTGCAAAATACTGATCATACAAGTTATTCCGAAGAGTCATGTGTTGTAAACAACAAGGTATTTTAAATGTACGACCCCCTTCTCCAAGCATAAAAGGGGAGCGCGGTGGCTCAGTGGTAGACTGTTGGACTTCTATGCTAGAGGTCCCGAGTTCGATTCCCGACCGGGACGACCCGCGTTGCCTACATGGGGCACGATGACGCCGTGTACTAAGGCATACTGCATGTTGATGGTGCACATGTCTTCAACCGCTGTAACCCTGCTTGGGCGGAGCTTGAACAGAGTTAGAATGTTGAAGATCTGGCAGTTGCTCGTCGCTGCTCGGTGGTTCTCGCCGGTTACTCCGGCTCCCTCCACCCGTAAAACTGTCACGGTCACGATTAGCCATTATGCATAAGTATGTGACCTTAAACACCTATAAATATAAATATAATTATGACCTTAGAAAAGTCGATCTGTTGACGACATGATGATTATACATATATCGCCTGATCGTTAACCAGAAAAATCATGATTTTTTTTTAATTTCATTTTTTTATTTTATTTTATTTTTTTTTTTTTGGACACCATATTATTTTTATTTATTACTTTCCAAAGTGTGATTTACTGGGATTTCCGGGTTTGATTTACCTAATATGAAAAAGCAGACGACACCTGCAAAAAAAAAATTCTTGAATAGCAATTATTTTCATTTTTTGTCTCAAAAACATAGGTTATGACCCCTCATTGGAACGAGCTCGTTCCAATGAGGGGTCATAACCTATGTTTTAGAGAAAAAATAATGAAAATTAATTGGCGATTTTTGAGAATAGCGCTGGCCGGTTTTGGCCGTTACATTAGGCAAAGGGTTAAATAATATAATTATCGTTATTAATCAAAAGTAATAAACAGAGTAATCGCTTGACTGGACTGGTTACGTGAAACAATTCATTCGAATCGAGGCGAGGGACTATATTGTAAAACACGTGTGCGCATTCGCGCACGCATGTTTGTACAACGTCCCTCACCTCTCGTGAATTATTTCACGTAACCAGTCAAGCGATTACTCTCTATATCAATTTGTTAAACTTGACTTTGTATCTTTGTTTCTGTCACAATATAGTTGCACATGCTGAAAGTTAATTAAACTTTGAGAAATAGATCCGAATGGTCCATATATCATTAGCAGAGTTTGTCATATCACAAACAAAGGCTGGGCACCCTGACAGTTACTAATTCACCAAGTTGTGTTTTTCAATAGTTAAGCAGGGACTGACGGGGAAGGAGTGACCACTCTCACTCTCCATCACTCTCCTAAACTTTCCACTAGGGGAGCAATTAATCACTCCCCTTCATGATGTGTGTACAAATTATGTCTAAACATCAAGTTATATACTGTAATTCAATCAACCTTTCGTTACCTGACCCAACTAGGAAACAGTACTTGTAAAAAAATACCTCGCATTTCTAAAATCTTTCATTTTTTGCTTTAAACATATCTTATAACACCTCATTTGAACGAGCTCATTGAGCTTGTTCTAGAGAGGGGTCATATGCTATGTGTTTTAGAGTAAAAATGAATAAATTTAATTTGTATGGTCATTTTCATGTATAATGCTGGTCAGATCGGACTGTCATCTAAGGGGTTAAAATCACTCTCCTGAGTTTTTCACTCTCGTAAAATCAAAATGAGAAGGGTGATCATTCACTCACCTGCATTTTGTCTTCCCTGCAGTCACTGGGTAAGTCCATGTACATTTCAAATTTTGTTTTTTAATTTAAAAAAATTATTTGTTTTTATTATGTGTACCCATACTATGTATGGTACACATAATGCCGGCATCCGAGGGGACCATCCGTCGTTCGTGAATCCTTTGTCCGTCCGTCCGTCCGTCCGTCCGTCCGTCCGTCCGTCCGTCCGTCCGTCTGTCCGTCCGGCGTCCGTATCCATTTCTTTGGAATTCGATAACTTGAAAAATATTGCTTGGATTGTCAAGTTACTTTACATTTGTGTTCAGGTTACTGATGTGCCGAGCTGTATAGTTTTTGGTGTAAATCAGATATTTTGATCCTGAGATATTAACCCTTTATCCTACAAATTGAAAATTCCTCCAATCCCTTTGGCATTCGATAACTTTAAAAATATTGCTTGGATTGTCTAGTTACTTTATATTTGTGTTCAGGTTACTTATTTGCCGAGCTGTATAGTTTTGGGTGTAAATCTGATGATTTGACCCCAAGATATTAACCCTTTATCCTTCAAATTGAAAATTCCTCCAATCCCTTTGGCATTCGATAACTTGAAAAATATTGCTTGGATTGTCAAGTTACTTTATATTTGTGTTCAGGTTACTGATGTGCCGAGCTGTATAGTTTTTGGTGTAAATCAGATATTTTGATCCTGAGATATTAACCCTTTATCCTTCAAATTGAAAATTCCTCCAATCCCTTTGGCATTCGATAACTTTAAAAATATTGCTTGGATTGTCAAGTTACTTTATATTTGTGTTCAGGTTACCGATGTGCCGAGCTGTATTGTCTTTGGTGTAAATCTGTTATTTTGATCCTGAGATATTAACCCTTTTTCCTTCAAATTAAAAATTACTCCAATCCCTTTGGCATTCGATAACTCAAAAAATATAGCTTGGATTGTCAAGTTACTTTATATTTATGTTCAGGTTACTGATGTGCCGATTTGTATAGTTTTTGGTGTAAATCGGATAATTTGATCCTGAGATATTAACCCTTTATCCTTCAAATTGAAAATTCCACCAATCCCTTTGGCATTCGATAACTTGAAAAATATTGATTGGATTGTCTAGTTACTTTATATTTGTGTTCAGGTTACTGATGTGCCGAGCTGTATAGTTTTTGGTGTAAATCTGATGATTTGATCCCGAGATATTAACCCTTTATCCTTCAAATTGATACTCCAATCCCTTTGGCATTCGATAACTTGAAAAATATTGCTTGGATTGTCAAGTTACTTTATATTTGTGTTCAGGTTTCTGATGTACCGAGCTGTATAGTTTTTGGTGTAAATCTGTTATTTTAATCCTGAAATATTAACCCTTTATCCTTCAAATTGAAAATTCCTCCAATCCCTTTGGCATTCGAAACTTGAAAAATATTGCTTGGATTGTCAAGTTATTTTATAATTGTGTTCAGGTTACTGATGTGCTGAGCTGTATAGTTTTTGGTGTTAATCTGATAATTTGATCTGGAGATATTAACACTTTATCCTTCAAATTGAAAATTCCTCCAATCCCTTTGGCTTGAGATAACTCAAAAAATATCAATCCGATTGTCATGTTACTTTATATATTTATTCAGGTTACTGATGTACTGTGCTGTATAGTTTTTTATGTAAATCTGATAATTTGATCCGGAGATATTAACCCTTTAACCATCAAATTAGACACTCCTCCAATCCATTTCTATATGTACCCATACCTTGTATGGTGTACATAATGTCGGCATCCGTGGTGGCCCTCCATCATAATCTTTCTACTAGTTGCGCGTATGGGTACACATCTGACGATTTCATCGGCCTATTTTTAAAATATTTTCTGATATTTTATAATATTTGATTTATAGTTGACATCAGAATTTAATTGAAAATAAAATATTTTGGAATGATACATTAATTTATAGTGTTTCTTCGCTAACATCCCAGTCACCATTCTTCCTCATTTTCCACCACTGTGACACTCGTGAAATGATTTTAACGCCAGTGTTCAAATAATTGAACACCAATGAGGAGTATTCTAACATCAGTATTCAGTTCTTAACACAAATTTGCAGTTTGAACGCGTTCACAGTGTTCATGATCTGTTGCATGTGTTCTGAAGCACATATGCATTAAGATTTTGAACACATCATGCGTTAAAATTTTTAACATTGGCCTTAATATTCTGAACACTAGTGATGCGCTCAAAATTTTGAACACTGGTATTAAATATTTGAACACCAGTGTTCAACATTTTGAACACATTTTTACACGTTCAAATCTGGTACACTGGCGTTAAGAAATTGAACATTAGTGTTAAAAATTTGGACAGTAGTAACGTGTTCAAGAGCTGTTGCATTTTTGGCGTTCAGTTGTTTAACCCTTTACCCAACGAATCGCCCGCATCCGCCCGCGTAATATGCAAATTCAGTAGTTGAAAAAATATTATTTTTCCAAAAATTTCAACAAAACCATATCATGTGACCCCTCGTTGGAACGAGCTCGTTGAGCTCGTTCCAACGAGGGGTCACATGATATGGTTTTGTTGAAATTTTTGGAAAAATTTGAAAAAATGATATTTAAAAAAATAAATTTTGATATCGTCTGCGTTGGGTAAAGGGTTAACACTATTATTTACAGATAGCCCAAGAACATTAGGTTTCACTAGGGACAAAAATCGGAGAAAGCTGATTTTTTCAGGGAATGTCGAGTACATGTCACTGAACGATTAGACAAAAGTCCCCTAAAATCCCAGTTGAGCTTTTTTTTCTACAGCCTTTTTTCGAAAACGCGTTTGAAAAAAATAAAAAAAAATCGCACGAACTTTGTAACCTCGAATTGATCCAACTGTATTTTTTGTTTACGCGTATTTCGAGCTACATAATGTCTAATATACATTTACCTAGAGGAAAATGTGCATTCTGTGACAATTTCTGCGAAAAATTATTGAAAATTCACAAAAAAGTATCGGATTTACGCAAAAACTGACGATTTTCCTTACGGATTTGCCCAAAGGGTCGTAGTACAGAACGGGATGTTAGTTGGACAGACGATAAAAAATGCACCACCATTTGAAGACTTTTATCATTGCTTACAAAATAGACATTATGGAAGACCCCCTCTGCTTCTGGCCGAGTTCCCCTTTTGGCATAAAATTCGTCAGCATGAGAACTCAACTATTTTCGGGCTTGGGACCGAACAGACACGTCTGTGTCTGGCAGCATTAGATCAATAAATAATATTTACAGAATGTACAAAAATCAATAAATAATATTTACAGAATGTACAAATCAATCAACATGGATTAAGTTACATTGACTATTATCAACGCTATATACAGAAATGACATGACCTATATACATATTATTCATCGAACTCAGAAATTTCCGACAGGACAGTGTTTCTGTGGTTGTTACAAGAATCCGAACTGCAATTACACAAACCTGTGCAAGAGAGTCCTGCCTTCTTACACCCACACCTTTTTGTACAAGCACTCTTGCAACCACAACTGATCAGATTCAGTAGGTTATCGGGGGCACATGGCTTTGTGGCTGCAGTCGGTACAAGAAGTCCATTGTCTAGCGACCACCCCCAATCCGTCGGAGGAAGCGAAGTGCCCAGCCATTGTTGGACCTGGAGATAACATCTGTAGACATGTTGTTGTGCAGCATCGCTGCTTGGTGGGAGTGAGGCTAGGTCGATGGGTTTATTCAGTTTAGATTTTGCTACATAACGCTTGTAAGTGACATATCTATATTGGTCGAGAGAGGAAACAGTTTTACTCCCGTATAAGATCAGGAGAAGTTGTTCCCCGGCAGCGGCTACTGCACTTGGTGTACTGTCATCCGCCAAAATTGTGTTGACATACTGTTGTGAGTCGCTAGTAACATCGGAGACAATTGTACTGAATACTTTCTTCTTACCAACTCGAAAGAGTGCAGAAGTAGTGTCACAACCACTTATAGAATGTGCTACAAGGAGGTTGCTTCTATGGTCACCCATTTTGGTTGCTATTTCACTAACTGAAACTAGTAAGTTTGGGGTAATGGAATACATCATGTGAATATTACATCCCGGTTGAACTCGAGAGGTAAGAATGACTAACAAGTCTGTGTCTGTTCCCACAACGACAACATTGTTGTCATCTTGAGCGATGTCAAGTGCAGTTTCGGCTATCAGTACATCAGCATCAGCCTCGGCCTGCTTGGACTGAATATTGATAGCAGATAGCTCCTGCATTAGAAGATCGATCAGTTGGGTTTTGTTCTTGGCATTTGCAAGGAAATCGGATTGAGGTGTGGTGGCTGGTAACTCGGGTGAGATATTGATATCAATGGAATACCTGTCTTTAGATCTACGGGCTTGTTCCATGCCCTTTGTCGACATTGTACAAGCATAACCATCAAAAACAACCACGACGTTCGCCCCAAAATGTCTCACTAGATAATTGGAATATGATGTACATATGTCCTTATATGACGACTGTTTAGGCCATACAACTGCCCTCAATAAAAATCCACCATCTACAACAAACAGAGAATGTTCTGGGATTTTAGTTTGCTTGGAACCGTATGTTTTGAGGATCTTACCGAGCGTACTTTTCTGTGTCTTCCTCATTCCAGCAGAATCAAACAATGCTGGTGGTTTCGGGGCGAGTTCATATTTGAGATACTCTTCCATCTCTGCTTGTGACTGAATAACACATGTGATGCGGTTGAACAGAATTGTGGGGTCAATCACTACCTTACTTCCACGGACTTTGATGCTATTTGCCATCGATGCGAAAGACTTCACAGTGTCAACACGTCGTAGTTTGATGCTGTTGAACGTTTTGCTTACAACATTCGATACGCAACATTCACCAATTTTGCGAACTTGGTCACAGTTCACAGTTTCGTCGGCCACAAGCCCGGTCGCTATAGAGACTAATTGTAGTGGATCTCTGTTCTGAAAAGGGGAATGCACTCTGAGCCAGTTCAATAATTTGGTGATATCATTGGCATCAGTCAGTTGTGAACTTTGACGGAGATCCCGATGTTGTTCGCCATGACCAGTGTGAACATGAACACAATTTTCGAGAGCATTACATATCGGAAGACAAAGAGGTAGTCCATGTACCCATTTCGCAACAGTGCTATCGGTTATTCCCCTGCCATGTGTGAGACCACAGGGGAGCTTGAACATTCTCATTAAACACTGCTCTATGGTCTGATCAGAATATATCCCGTCCCAGAATTTATCTGAGCGCCTTATGGTAAAGTAACCTTTCTCAGTGAACAACTTCAAATCATCCTGTTGCATTATTTCTGTTAGCTCATTCATCTGCTGCAAATAGAGATGAGACCTTTTTGCGTATGCAAAATGACCACCTGCATGAAATACTGGAATCATATTGCGAACACAATATGTGTGGAGTTCCCAGTCGCCTGTGCGCTCTGCTCTCAAGAACAATTGGAGAAGACCTATTTGCTCGTAGTATTGTACCCAAATCAAGGGCATGCACACATTACATGCCAATGCATCTTGAGTGTAGGCGAACACCACATTATGTGATTTAATCGAACATGGAAATTGAAACAATGATGCTATAATACGGTATTTCAGTGAGAAAAGTCGATGCCGTTTGAATTTGAGTTTAGGGGGTATGGTTAATATTTCGCACGTTTCACCAGTTCATTATGGAATAAATGACTATTGTTATATATCATTATAAAGCCACTGCTTTTCTGCAATTTTTGATATATAATTTAACTCCCAAAGTAGTCGAAGATTTGATTTAATGGACGTTGTGTACCGTTGTGTGTATGAAAATAATAAAAAAAAATTCGTAATTTTGTACATTTTCGTGAATATTTCACCATTGAGTGTGAGGATTGGTACAAAGTTGGCATTTTCTGTTGGGGATATGTATTCTCAATATAATTCAGCACGATATTTATGATTCTCACCCTACTAAGGCGAATAAGAATGAGAAATATGGAGCTGGGTCGAATTTTTTTTTGAATTTTTTTTTTCATCAAAAAAACGCTATAACTAAACAAGCTCAACTCGGATTCGCGGGGACTTTTCACACTTTATCCGCAATGTGTGTCCCGGAAACATATAAAAAAATCAGCTTTCTCCGATTTTTTTCCTTACTTTCTCATTTTTATGTCTAATGTGCCTGGACTAAGAGTAATATTTCAAGTTTAGTTTGCAAGTTTAATTTGCAAAAAAGGGTTGCGAGTCCTCATTGAAACGGGGGGATAGGGGGCACAGGGTGTGTTTTCGGAGAAAGGTGTGAGTTATTTTTTGAAAATAACATTAGTGTCGTCTGCAGCCAAAGTTCGGAGTTTAAATAAATCGAGTTCATACCAATCAGGGGTTAGAGATTGAAAATGTACAAAATGGGACGATCGATGTAATGTAACCTGTGACTCATCGGTGGTGTCCAGAATGGCATCACAACTCGCCGACAAAGCCGGCTCTTTGAGATCCCCATTCTAGACATCACCTCGAATCTGATACAGATCACATGACATGCACATTGTCATGATAATCTGAATATAGTTGATTTCCGAAAATGAATCACCGTATATCCGAAACAGATTGGGACTCGCTTACTGATACACCGATGTCAATAAACGATGCAGTTTCAAATTTTGTCTCTACTTTTCTGAACATAGCCAGGACTGCACACCACACAATAAGGTTACGATACGGAAAAATGATAAATCCTGTTTCGACATATCTATCAGGCGTGACATCCGACGTCGAGACCGTGTTAGACAGCAAGCTCTGCAATCATATTCTACCCAACTCTGGTCGAAATACAAAAGTATTAGAAATAAAGTTAACAATCAAAACAAATATGATAAAGAACATTATTTGAAAACAGTTGACGAATCACTAACGGAAAATGTAGAGCCGAAACAGTTTGGGTATATTGTAAAGGCATTTGTGAATATCTTAAGTGGGGCTTCGACGTTTCCGCCTCTTCGACAAACATCTTCCTCGGGAACTATTATTGTCGATGACGACGATGAAAAAGCTGAACTACTGAATGATATCTTTATCCTAAGTAGTAAGTTAAACGCTCAGAACCACACATTATACTACGACTACCCATTCTACAATATATGAAAAGCCAACGGCATAAATTTTAGCTTTATACACCAACTGTGGTGAACATGCCAGCAATGGGATTTCAATAGTTAAAATTTACACCTACAGTGGAACTACATCCCAGCTGACCTTTGGTGACGTCGACCTGAATGCAACTTGTCAAAATTTATCGCACGTCGCCTCACGAAGAGTGAAATGAAAGTGCCAATTATTTATTACGTTTTTAAATGAGTTTACCCCAGAAGACACCAAACCTTAACAAACATGCATTGTCTCATGTTAATAAAACATCCACAACTCGAAATGGTATGTTATTATGCTATTACAATGAAAAAGGTCCCGTTTCATTTCGTCCCGGCGATAAAAATTGACAGCGGAAGTACCGCCCACCGATGCTCGTGTAACAAAAACAGGTTCGCACGTATGTACGTTTGGTGCTCAGTAAAATCGAGAAATTAATAGGGACTCTTGATAATCTGACGATTATGGTATAAATAAAATATACCCAAAGTAGCTTGGTGTACCAAATGTTCACTACTCGTGGTGAAGTGGTGTTAACCGCGCGCCAAAGGTTCGCGGTTAACACCACTTCACACTTGTAGTGAACATTTGGTACACCAAGCTACTATGGGTATATTCTATAATTTTCACCCTATATCCGTAGATGTTCTAAGTCTATAACTGATATTACACTCACAGAACAGGACATCAAGGCTTAACTGAAACATTTGGCAATTCAGAGGATATTTCTCCGAAACTGAACGACGATCCCAGGAAACTGAATGAGTGGTCTAAACAGTGGTTGGTAACTTTCAATGCTAAAAAACCCCAAATGCAATGCTCTTTTCACTAAGTAAGAACATCCATTATCACAAATATAACTTTCAATAATGAATTGCTCGAGTTCGTAAAGACTCAACCTGGGATTGGTTGTTCAATCAAAGCTTTCTTGGGAATCCCATATTGATCTCATTTCAAAGAAAGCGAGCTCAAGACTATCTCAGTTAAGAAAATTAAAGTTCATTCTGAACAGAACAACTCTGGACAAAATGTACAAAGCGTGCATTTTACCCATTCCTGAGTACGCTAGTCCAGTAGAGGGCAGTGCACCTGAAAACTTTCTGAAACGCCTTGACGACATACTGTGTGATGCCGCCAGCATTGTTACAGGTCAGTGTCTCGTAAACGCCTTCTTTTGGAGATCGGGTGGAAAACACTGCAGGAAAGGAGAAATATGCATAAATTGTGTACTTTTCATAACATTGTAAATGGCCTGGTCCCAGATTTTCTGATAGAGTTATTGCCTCTTAGAGTTCAAGATAATTTGCATTATAGCCAAGGAAACCCCACAAATTTTCTGCCATATCGAATTCGAACTGAACTGTTTAAAGGTACCTTTTTACCATCCTGTGTAGAAATGTGGAATGGTCTTCAGGGAGCGACTCGGAATGTTTCACTATCGGAATTAAAAAGAAAATCATATCTATCCAATCCTGCAGACCACCAGATTATTTCAAAATAGGAAAACGGAAACTAAATGTCTTACATTCTCGTTTAAGATGTGGATGTAATGACTTAAAATGCGATAAGTTTTTTAATTATATTGCAGAATTTCAGTATTGTTCTTGTGGGAGTCCTGTCGAGAATGCCGAGCACTATTTTTTCAGAATGCCCACTGCTCTCAACCCCTAGAATCGACTTAATTACTACATTATCAAAGTAAAGCATCGCTCTGAGTTGTGTAGATATCCCGTTATATGGAGACCCTAACTTAAAGTATGAAGACAATGTTTCTATTTTCAATACAGTGCAGACATTCATTGGGAAAACAAATAGATTTGTTGAACAAGATGGATGATGCAAGGCTCTCCAAATAGGTGATATGCGGCAAGTGGTACACCAGCGCTGTCGTGACTTCCTTGTGTTACCGAGAAAGTTGGGAAATCTTGGGAGTAATATTGTTTTAACAGCATTCAGTTTGAAATTGAAACCAACATCATCTGTGATGAAGTCGCAACATAGCTATAATATTGAAAGTTACACTTAACCCTTTGAACATCAGAGGCCAATTTCAGCATCCCTTTTTGGAAAACGTTTGGATTTTTTAGTCGTATGAGGCCATGAAGGCTATGTGAAAGGTATGGCGATCCTATTGCACTACGTGTTGCAAAATATTCTTGAAGAATCCATATCACATATAGTCGAGGTTTTTTTTTTGGGGGGGGAGGTGATTTGAGGACTGGTGGGAAGCAGTGGGGTCTAGTGGGGACTATTTGGGCCCGGTGGGGACTAGAGACTAATTGTCGTAAAAACCTGTGGTTTCTACAACCGGATCTCCACATTTCCTACTACTTCACTTCCCCCTCTGGCTCTCCCTTCAACGGTCCCCTCTGGGGTCCTGCACCGGGGTCATCCAAATATTCCCTCAAAAGCCCCTGACATGCTACTTCACATCCCCCTCTGGCTTTCCCTTCAACGGTACCCTGTGGGGTCCTGCACCGGGGTCATCCAAATATTCCCCCAAAAGCCCCTGACATACTACTTCACTTCCCCTCTGGCTCTCCATTCAACGGTCCCCTGTGGGGTCCTGCACGGGGTCATCCAAATATTCCCTCAAAAGCCCCTGACATATTACTTCACTTCCCCCTCTGGCTCTCCCTTCAACGGTCCCCTGTGGGGTCCTGCACCGGGGTCATCCAAATATTCCCTCAAAAGCCCCTGACATACTACTTCACTTCCCCCTCTGGCTCTCCCTTCAGCGGTCCCCTGTGGGGTCCTGCACCGGGGTCATCCAAATATACCCCCAAAAGCCCCTGACATACTACTTCACTTCCCCCTCTGGCTATCCCTTCAACGGTCCCCTATGGGGTCCTCCACCGGGGTCATCCAAATATTACCCCAAAAGCCCCTGACATACTACTCACAGACATTTCGAGAAAATGAGCTGTTCTCGGGCACCCATAACACCCAATGTGTTACTGCGAGATAAACATAACCTCCTTCATTGGAAGTGGATTTCACCGAGGATAATTTTTGTAAGTAATGAAGGTATTCACAAAACTAAACATTAACCCATTTAGGATTGTTACAGAGTGATACCTCGCAAAAGGTTAAACATTCATGTTATCCGAGGATTTCTCTAAAAACATCTAGTAGATTTTCAAGAAAAATTGGCCATTCTCAGATCATAGTGTGGCATTACAAGCTGCATGCACAAAACATTCCAGTAAGCATTTGTTAACCCTGTGCAGGTTCGGAACATCAACATTGTGATAAAATGGGCTGTGTTTGCGTACCCACAGTACCCAAAATTAATAGGAGAGATCAACATAAGTGGAAGTAGAATTCACTGAGAACTATTTTTGGAAGTAATAAGGGTATTCAAAAAAACAACCCTTGACCCATTTTGGGCTGGATAAACAATGATACCCATCAAAAGCTTAAAATTCATGTTCTCCCTGGATTTCTCTGAAAACATCTTGTAGATTTTAAACAAAAATTGGCAGTTCGCAGTTCTTGATGTGACATTACAAGTTGCATGGAAACATATTCCTGTTAGCACTTGTTAACCCTCTACGAGCTGCTAGACATCAATATTTTGGATACATTTGAGATAAAATGGACCATTTTCAAATAGCCACAGCACTTAGTGGGTATGTGTCAAACAAACATAACTTATTTTGTCGGTCATTAACTTGTCGGACGACGATATTGATATTATTCCTCTCCACCATTAACCCTTTACCTAACCTGAAAAGCAGACGACACTTGCAAAAATAATTCTTGAATAACTAATTTTTTTCATTTTTTGTCTCAAAAACATAGGTTGTGACCCCTCGTTGGAACGAGCTCGACGAGCTCGTTCCAACGAGGGGTCATAACCTATGTTTTTGGGACAAAAAATGAAAAAAATAATGAAAATTAATTGGCGATTTTTGAGAATAGCGCTGGCCGGTTTTAGCCGTTACGTTGGGTAAAGAGTTAATGATGTTTTTTACCTAAACATTTTTTTTTATCAAACTGAGTTATTTGAGACTACTCTACCCACCTTTCTCATAACATCAATAAAGGAACTTCAGTGAGACATTTAAAAACAATTCATCAGAAACTCTGGGGTCATGAAAAGTCATGAAATCTCATCTGGAAAACCCATAATTCTCCAGAATCATAAAGTCTAGTTATGAATATAATATTTTTATGGTCATTTCTTACTTCAAACAAACGAAACATTTCCCAAGTTTCAATGTCAGAATCAAGTGTATAATACATTGCAAAATTGTTAATTACGTTATGGAAAGAGTTAACCCTTTACCCAATGAATCGCCCGCATACGCCCGCGTAATATGCAGATTCAGCAGGTGAAAAAATATTATTTTTCGAAAAATTTCATCAAAACAATATCATGTGACCCCTCTTTGAAACGAGCTCGTCGAGCTCGTTCCAATGAGGGGTCACATGATATGGTTTTGTTGAAATTGTTCGAAAAAAATAAAAAATGATATTTAAATTAATAAATTTTGATATCGTCTGCGATGGGTAAAGGGTTAAATAAATTCTTTCAAATATTTTTATGAACATGATCTAACTGCGCTGCTCTATGTGATGTCGACAGCATTTCTTATTTGAAATTTTAAAGTTTTATACAACTAATAAAAATTTTTGTGTTCATGTTTATTTCTTTTAAATAATTTAAACAAAAGATCCGTGTCTTCATTGAACTAGTGGAAGTCTAATATTTGTAATAATCCTTTTATGGGTGTGCAATAAAAAAAATCCATCAATATATGTGTGATGCGCAGGAACAAGTCCACCCACACCCTTGAATACCCTTTAAAATCCACAATAGGAGAAGGTTGACAATGTCGACAGTTCAGTAAAGCTGATAACACTATACGGGGTGATCTGTTGTGGAGTGATGCTTTAATTTTTTATTACATGCCCATGCAGTCTCTCTTATGCAATACGGCGTGCAATACGGCTGTGCAATACGGAATTCCGTATTGCACACCAACCTGTTCCAACCAGGACTTTTTTATGCAATGCGACTGTATAAAGTGCATGGTGTTTACCACCGTTGATAGAAAAGAAAATTAGGTCAGTAGGTGTTTGGGTCATGTAATAAATACAAAAACCACATGTATGTTTCAATGAGTCGTTTTGTATTCAATTCGTCAGATGTGCGTAGAAAGAAAACGTCTCGACCTTCGGTCTCGACGTTTTCTTCCTACGCACATCTGACTCATTGAATACAAAACGACTCATTGAAACAAACATACATGTAGTTTTGTCTATATATCGCTTATGTCAAGCAGGAATTCCCCCAAGCACAGTTCTGGAACCGCGACCCTGGATTGAAAACTGTCAAGATTTTCTGAAGGTGTGACGGGAGTCGATCCCAAATCTACGGCACCCAGTCATGGAGCCATACATGCTCTGCCACGATACCAACTGAGCTAACACTGCAACTCCCAAAAAGGTTGTAATTCACTCAGCCAGTATATTAGTTCACATTTACAGTCCGCCTCGAGACCGATATTCGAAAATTGACAATTACTGAATTATGGGAATTGCTTTCTGTGTTAATTTGTAATTGTCTACAAGTAGCTTGTATTTTCTTCTGAGATTTACCCTTGGATCGTGTGTCTTGGCATTCGATGCAACTGGAACAGATTGAGCTACTCCAGTACTGATAATTTAACTTATTTATTAAGTATGGTTTTCTTTCCATGAATTTATTGTTGCCAAGCTTGACAGATATGATTTAATCTCAGCTGATAGATTAGATTAGATTTTATTGACAATTTACACCCATGCGGGGGGTGCCATATCAACAATACATAACTAATATAATAGAATAAATGTGTAACATTTAGTAACAAATTGATAACAACATGTCTGTTGTTTGAATGCGATTGCTTTTTTATTACACGCATGTTCTATGAAATCCCCATCTACAGCAACACAAAACCATGCGGAAAATGAAAATCTGTTCCGCACATAGGTGCGGAATGGAAATCGTTGACGGACTATTTTTAAATAGAAGCGAAATTTCACTGGAATTTTCTACAAATCGTGCAACGCAATTACAACTTGAATTGCTAGCGATAGCTGCAAATCGTCTCCTGTATTCCAATGTGTTCTATGTGCCCGCAGGCAAATAGAACACATTGAACTCCGGGGGCGAAGTAGTAACACGGGTTCCCCTCGCAAATTTGGATGGCAATAAAATGTGTTCTTGTTGTTGATAGTTGTCAAATAAATTGCTTTGTATCCTTCTAAGAATTGTTTTTATAGACGTGAAGGCGTATAATAAACACAGAACGACAGACACGTGTGAATTGGCTAATCGTCGTGGCACTTGTGTCATCGCGGAAGGGTAAAACTCGAGGTCTGTGGCCTCTCGTTTTATCTTTCCGCGCTGGCACTCGTGCCATGTCGATTAACACATTCACACGCGTGTGTCGTTCTGTGTATTTTCGATGAAACACATGACAATGCTGCAGATGATTTCACGTGATTCGTATTTGTCATTTCTCATAAACAAAGTCAAATTTTTCTTTGTCGTTTAAATGCTTAAATTTCACTTCCTTCGATTGAATTTGTTCAAAATATAACTTGCGATCATCTTCATATTTTTTTTACATTTCATTACAAAGTGTTCTGATTCTACCATATTATCATAACAATTCTTGCATATTCGTTGTTCATATGGAACCTTGGGGAACTGATGTCTCCGTGATTCTATTTCTAGTCTATGATTGTTGATTCTCACTTTACTGAACATGGTCTGTAGACTATATTTTTAACTGAGATCAATAAGGCTCTAAATCTTAATTATCTTCAGTGGTGGCGCCAGGGGGGGGGGGGGGGGCTACAGCCCACCCCACCCCCACCCCGTCGGAGAGGTCCAGACCCCATGGTTTGTAGACTATATTTTTAACTGAGATCAAGTAAGGCTCTAAATCTTAATTATCTTCAGTGGTGGCGCCGGGGGGGGGGGTGCGGATCAGGGGCGGGGGGGGGGGCTACAGCCCACCCCACCCCCACCCCGTCGGAGAGGTCCAGACCCCATGGTCTGTAGACTATATTTTTAACTGAGATCAAGTAAGGCTCTAAATCTTAATTATCTTCAGTGGTGGCGCCAGGGGGGGGGCAGGGGCGGGGGCTACAGCCCACCCCAGTAGTAGTGCTCGCACGTTTCAGGGGCAGGTTGGGGGACCTCGGTGGGGGACCTCGGAAGTGACGTCATGTCACGTGACCTAGTGGCGCCATGTTGTGTTGTCATGGTAACCCGCGTGAGCGGCCATGTTGTGACGTCATCTCTATAGTGATACGTGGTGTGAGTGCGCATGCGCAGCGCGTGTTGTTAGGGTGATACGTGTTTCCGTCGTCCATTTTGTATACTGGAGGTCGCCATCTTGGTTTCTATGGCGGCACGTGATTGCTATGTTACCAATGGCTTATAACAAGACAGGGTATGTTCGGGGGTGTGTTCCTTTGTAGAAGAGTAAATCTGATTACCACAAACAACCCGACAATCCCCCCAATCACCAAAATCCACCCAAAATCACCGAAATTGACTTTATTTCCCCAATTTCTCGGCTTAGCACGTAGTGCTATGGTACTAAGGGGGCACAAAAGGGGTGCGATCGATTGAACAGGAGTAATATTCTGGCTTAGAATTCTCCCAGAATCCCTATCCCTTGACGTTTTTTCCTATTAAGAATAGCACTTAGTGCTATAGGACAAATTTACCCAGAATTCTCTGCTTCTATCTATATATGTAATAGTTATCGTTTATCTGGCCATGTTCCTTTATTCCAGAGTATACTCCAGTAGCGTAGAAGAGCCTTTTAGTTGGAACAGTTTACCTTATTATTACTATATTTAGCAATTTCGGGTCTATTCTTGTTAGTTCTGACCCTATTCCGTGTACTCTTGTTGTTTCATTTATCTAGATAATAACTAACCAATCAGATTGCTTGATTTCCCATAACCTGTATGCAGAGTTATCTCTCTTCTGTATAATAAAAGCCTATATCCAATGGCCATATCCCATGGAATCCCATTTTTTGCAAAACACCCGTGGCTATGGAATCCCTTTTTTGTCGTATGAGGCCATGAGGGCTATGTAAAAACCCTCAATGAGTCCTCATTTATTATCCCTCATAGCCTCATTGAATTTTGAGGTTATGAGGACCATTCAAAATCCCTCAATGAGGTATAATTTACTACGACTCTTAGCCTCATTTCAGTATTTGAGGATACCTATGACCTGGTATTGTATTATTCACTTCAATTCAATTCACTTTTATTTCACAGAATACAAATACAGTACGTTTTAAGAAAAAATGATGTTACATGATTTGAGAAATGAGTAGATGTATACTGTGGGGAATGACATAGTCTTGCGACTGTCTTCCTGTCATCCCCTCCAAAAAAATAGAAAAAAAACAGAAAAAAAACATGGCATATAAAACAAAATTAAACAAAATATAAATGTCAAATACGGCGAATGACAATTTTTTAGAAGAAAGGTGGATCTGGACAATAGATGGTTAAATTGAATAGTTCAGAACAGTGTTGGTTTATTTTGACATTTAACTCCACTGTTAGATTAGTTGTTATTCTGACCTTGTGATCAACTTTGCTTCCAACGTGAAAAATAAATTTCGTTATTCCCCCCATTTTAGTAGTACGGATTAGGATATGTACAGTTGCACAAACCATAGACATTTGGGGACGGGAAAAATCATAAAAGTTACGACAGGCCATCCCGCAATGGGAGGTCCTTCCTAGTGTTTTCTGCTGAAGAGTACTTAGGATGAGTACCGTCATAGACTGGCACCCTACCATGGATGTATGATGCTTACGTATTAGTGGCAACCAATGTACTTTAGTAGATAGGGCGATACGATACGCAAGGCAACAACTGGGACACGACACCCCCGGGACGACCATGTTTCGCCCGTGTGTGAACAAATTTGGGAACAGGGAGTCACAAAGAAGTGACGTTCTCGACTTCAAGGACCACGGAAGAGGCAATACATGCAGGAAATTGGTCGCCTCCTCTCACCAGTAAAGACTATAACCCGCTCCCCCAAGCTTAGTAAGTCGTGCGCACGAGATAGCGAAGTCGTGCGCACGAGAAAGCTAAGTCGTGCGCACGAGATACCCAAGTCGTGCGCACGAGATAGGGAAGTCGTGCGCACGAGATAGGTAAGTCGTGCGCACGAGATACCTAAGTCGTGCGCACGAGATACCTAAGTCGTGCGCACGAGATACCTAAGTCGTGCGCACGAGATAGCTATGTCGTGCGCACGAGATAGCTAAGTCGTGCGTACGAGATAGCTATCTCGTGCGCACGAGATAATATGCTTAGGTTACTGCAAGCATTTCGCATGTAGTGGAATAGCAGGGTTGGGAAGGAGGACAGAACCTTTCGACTGTGTTTTAGACGTTGTAAATGCCCACAGCGGAAACCCGTATTTTTCTCCGACCCTGGCATATCAATTTTATTATGAACTAAGAGGAAGTGTATGTTAGGGTAGAGGAGGAGAAGGGGTGGGCGGTGGGGGGAGGGAGTGGTTGTGGTGGGGTGCTCTTGAGAAGTAGACGAGGATTCCCAGTATGATTTGTTTGTTCTGCTACATCTAAAGACGAAATACTAGCGTCTTTCTGGCTGCATATTTCAAATTTCATCACACTAAGCCGAATCAGAGTTGCCCCAGGGGTGTGATTGCCCAGTGATTGCCCAGCGCACTGTTTCGCCCTTCCTTGTAAGGTACTTTGGTTGGTTACCCCAAAATATACAGCATATTCCAAGATAGGGTACAGGTCTAAGGCGGAGTCCCCCTCTCCCCCTCCAACCCCCCAACAAACACATTCGGAATGCTTTTACGTCCCCTTTCTTCCGAAAATCCTGGAATTTACCTCCCACTGGAGGGAGAGGGAGGGAGGGGTGTCTCTGGTATTTCTCTATTCCTGTGAGTCTTCTTCAGTCAACTCAAGCTGCATTAATTCCAGCTTGCAGATCTGGCAAGTTAGGAATTTGCCAAGTTCCCAGTTAAGGAACCTACTCCATTTATTGAGCGGGCGCGATAATTTGAAACCTGTTTCCAGTGATTACGTACCCCCCCCCCCCCCCCCCAAAAAAAAAAAAACAGTTACGGGGACACTAGATTATTTGTTTTGCTCCTCGGGGCTGACCCATTGGCGCCTTGTAATGTAGTTTGTTTTTGTTCAAGAATCACCAGCCCAGACAAGACAACATGGTTAACTTTCTAGGTCTCCTGCTTCGGTGGGGACCGCGCTTGCTCATAGGACACCCGGTCCGATAGACGACCACTTCTAAATATGCCTCACAGCAGAGGCTTGATTCACAATATATATATGTATCGTATAACAGTAGTAGGGCGCATGGCAGTTAATCCTGGGGGATGAGTGGTGGGAGTGTAACAGCAATCAGATTACTCCAGAATCACTCTCAGACTATTGTTTTAAAACTTCCCGAAGGAAAGTCTACCGGTCCCACATTCGAGAAAGTACACCCCTCTCCTCGTCCCAATGAATAGGGCCCAAACGTCATCGGGCATATCGGGCCGGGTGTCCAATGAGCAAGCGCGGTCCCCACCGAAGCAGGAGACCTAGAAAGTTAACCATGTTATCTTGTCTGGGCTGGTGATTCTTGGACCAACAGAGTTTTCTACCGAATCGGGACACTTTGAAACCTGTGAGAGCTCTTAACTCCTTTTCATCACAAGACGATAACTGGGTGATGGAGTTGGTGGGACTTGGTGTGTGTGTGTGTGGGGGGGGGGGGGGGGGGGTTTGTCTTACCAACTTGACGAGGTAACTAGACAAAAGAGTTTGCGTGTTTCGCCTTACCGGGGTACAAAAGACAAAAGAAACCCTTTACCTCGGTTGTTTTCCCAGAACTGTACCGGCAAAACGAGGTTGAAACCGTTAGTCCACACAAAGGACAGACAATGGGGTACCTCGGTATGTAGGGAAAACAAGACTGTGTGTGTGTGTGTGGGTTTGTCTTACCAACTTGACGAGGTAACTAAACAAAAGGGTTTGCGTGTTTTGCCTTACCGAGGTACAAAAGACAAAAGAAACCCTTTACCTCGGTTGTTTTCCCAGAACTGTAACGGCAAAGCGAGGTAGAAACCGTAAGTCTACACAAAGGACAAACAATGGGGTACCTCGGTATGTAGGGTAGACAAGACTGTGTGTGTGTGTGTGTGTGTTTGAGGTTACAAAATCGCACTGGCACAGACATTTCCTACTGAAACGTTTTTTTCTTTTAATATGCCACTGAAAAATTGTTTTCATTTACTGAACCCTGATGGGTTTCAAACGTAACAAAAAAGTACATAAAATTGATTTAAACTAAGTGATGAGCTTAGGAACTGGTTAAACTGACTGGCAATAATTGATGTTATTCATTGATGGGCTCTAATTTAGTCCTTACAAGGATGTTACGCAAGCTTTTGTTTTTCTTATAGGCGATGACAGGTCGAAGATTCAAAGGTTCATTTAATTTAGCATTGGTAAAATTGAATTCATCTTTTAACATTTTTGCTATTTCGATATTCATTCTGTTGTACGTTAAAGTGAAAGGAATGATGGACCTCCTTTCGCATTCGCCCTCTGATATGTTCATACCAAATGGCCAGAGGGTTTGAAGCGTATTGATCCAAAAAGCTTCACGTTTTTTTCTAAATTCATCCGTTTCTTCTAATGTGTCTTTAATTGGTGGTTGTTCAATAGGATGGATTTCGAAATCGTCCAAAGAATGGCCAGGAAGGTTAAAATGTTGTGCTACTGGGGCATCAGCATTATGTTTTATATCCTGTTTGTGTCTAGTAGCACGTTCTCGGAAAGGATTTTGACTTTGACCAACATACTGTTTCCGACATCGCTTACAAGTGATAAGGTAAATAATGTTTGGTGAATCACAATGGAGGGGGTTACGGATCTGATAATGATTTTTCGTTTGTTCGGAGGAAAATTCCTCTTTATGATCAGGCATAAAAGTATGCAGTCTACAACGAGGCTTTTTGCAATTAAATACCGCGCCACTACTATTTTGCAACGGTCTGTTGTGTTCAATCTTCAGTGGTTCGAAATCGGTAGTTTCAGCTGGACTTTCGAGCTTTTTCAGGGTTTGGGATTTCAGGCTACGCAGAAGGCGCAGCGAGTACCCTCTCGATCTGAGGGCGCCAAATAGAGTAGAACAAGCCTCATTGAAATTTACCTTATCACTTGAATTGCGGTGGAAACGAATGAGCTGTGATTTGATGATACCTTTAAATGTATGTTGAGGATGAAATGATTTTGTGTGCAACAATTGATGTGAATCAGTTGGTTTAAAATACACTTTATAATCTAAATGACCGGACGCCTGAAATTGCTTGCCTTTATACACGGTCACATCGAGAAAATCAACAGAATTTTCACTGATAGTAGCTTTCAATTTAATATTTGGATCGTGATTGTTCAAAATTTCTAAAAATTCATCAAAATCTTCTTTTGAATGTTCCCAAATAATAAAAATGTCATCTAAATACCTGAGATATACGAGAGGATGCTTTGCACATTTGCTTAAGGCATTTTCCTCCCATTCCGCTACATAAATGCTTGCAAAATTAGGACTGAATCTTTTGCCCATAGGACAACCCATTATTTGTAGAAAATATTCTCCATTGAATTGAAAGTCATTACCTTTTAAGCTCAGCTCTAAAAGATCCAAAATTTGTTCATCCGGGCGTTTCGCATCCGGATATTTTTCGAATGCATTTTTAACTGATTTAACACCTTTATCAATATCAATGTTCGTATACATACTGTCGATATCCAAAGTGGCCAGAATTGCATTTTTCGATATTTTCAATTTCGAAATTTTTGACAGGAAATCCTGTGTATTTTTTAGATAGCTCGGATGTCTATTTGCTATAGGTTTCAGATGATAATCAATTAATTCCGAGATCGCATAAGATTCCGAATTACAATCTGATACAATTGGCCTCCCGGGTGGAGTTAAGTCATCCGTCCATGAAGAACGGTCCTTGTGGATCTTTGGTAGGATATAAAATTGTCTTGTTTCAGCACTGAGCTTAGCTGTTAAATATTTCAATTGTTTTTTGGTAATGTGACCTTCGTCGAGGAGAAATTTTAAGATCTTATTGAATTTTTCGATATTACTAGGCCAAATAAGTGAATCTATTTTCTTATAATGTTTAGTATTGCTGAGTTGTCTCATGGCTTCCTTTATATAATTATCCCGAGATAGAACAACTACCGACCCACCTTTGTCGGCTGGTTTAATCACTAATTTCTTATTTTTTCGAAGTTTCGTGAGGGCTCTCCGTTCACCAGCTGTTAAATTGTCTTTATCGGAGAGTATGTTCATGCTGAACACCTTTTTGATGATTCGTTTGCTAGCCTCAATAATTTCGGGATCTACTTCACTATCTGGAGGTGACCAACCAGATGATTCTGTAAAAGGAAGTTTCCGACCGCTGGAGTTTCTAAAGCGGTCGGCTAATTTCATTTGCCTAAGAAAATTACAGTTGTATGATGGTAAATTTGTTTGGTTATCAGTTTTAGGCTTTGGTGCTGGTACAAAAGTTAAACCGCGATCTAAAAGAGATTTCTCTTGGGTTGTTAGGTCATTGGTGCCAGACAGGTTAACCACATTAGTTCCTAATCCCACATCTGTTAGGCGGCTGTTACCTTTGCCTTTACTTAGTTTAAATTTAGGTGGTTCAACCAGTGATCGTACATAATATTGGCGGTTCTCGTGGTCCAATGGATTAAATCCTGAGCAACATCAAACTTCGCGTCATCAATTTTTGGTATCACGTTAACGTCCTTCACTTTCCGAATGGTTTCGTTGATGATGCTCAGGGTTCTCCTCTCAGCCTGAGGGAGTTTTTGCGAAAAGTTTAGTTCAGCGAAATAAATTTTTGCTGATCTAAACTTGACCCTGATATCGCTAAGCATATTCCGCAACTGCTTAACTACGAGATCAGAATTATCGTTTCGAGAATTCACGCCAATATTTAATAATATTTTTTGGGGACTGGACTGGCCCCTGTGCCCTTTAAACATAGAGCGCAGATGATTGAATTTGGCGCCGGGGTAACACTCCACCTGGATGTCCGGATGGGGATTTCGATCAATGCGTCCTAAATTTGAACTTCCAATCATAAGGATGTTTTTACAAACATCGGGGAGGCGCCAATTCCTTTTGTCAAAATTAACTCCGCTTTTATGCCGAAACTGGGAGAATTTAGAATCAAATGAGCGGCCCGAGTTGCGGCTCGGTGATTTGACTTTCTCTGAGTACGATATACCTGGTTGAACCACACTAGAGGCAGGAGAAGGGGCAGAAGAAACAGAAGCAGGAGAGGAAACAGAAGCAGGAGAAGAAACAGAAGGAGGAGGAGGAGTTCTAGTGAGAGCACTAGGAGAACCAGAGAAGAAAGGCTGAGGAGGAGTAGGAGGTAGAGGAGCAAGACGAGGCGAGACAGCATTACTCAATTTGCGAGCATCTTCAGTCACGATATGGACCGGAGATGTTTGCAAATTGAGGCGCTTACTCTGAGAGAAAGAAGAAGTAGAAGGAAAAGAAGAGGGAGAAGTGCTTTGCCTTGATCTTTTCTTATTTTGCTTTTCACGTTGGGGTAGAGGGACAACACGGGCCGGAGTTTGCTTGCTCCCTCCCGTATTGTTCCTTACTCCAGACGCTGGGCGAAGTTCCGAAATGTAAGACTCATAGGCCGAAATCGTCTTATCTGTCAACTTATTTTTAAAGTTTTTTTGAGCCCAGATCAAGGCACGCGCCGAAGCGCTGTTGAAGTCTATTTTTTCGAGTCCAGGAGGTGGTCGCATGGCCAAAGTTATCTTAGACTTCAACTGGTTTAAATTTATCTTGTAATGCTCAACTAAAGCATTTAACGTTTGGTTGGCCCATCCCACACTAATCTGTCGAAAAACAGAAAAAATGTGTGGGGTGGGAAGAGCCGGCTTTAGAAAGCCACCTAACTCATCTACTTTCTTCTCCAACTGTTTCGGGAAATCCCGGTTGGTCAAATGCTGCTCTAGGAGCCCAATATGGTGCATACACTGAATCACCTGGAAAAGGGCCTTGACCAATCTAGAATAGGCCTGGAACGATTGTTCCTGGCCTCTTCCAGACTGGGCAACTCTCTTTCCCTGATGCTTCTGTCTTTTTTGAGCCATTTGAAGAATTGGTAGATGAATTTAAAATGAAATTAAAATGAAATCTAGATATTACCTATTAGAGAAGATACCTGGATTGGTTGTCGTCTTCAGCAAAGGTAGAAAATAATCCGTCTGTCTCGACGCGTTTCGCTTGGTTTGGCTTTTGCAAAGTGACTTTGAGGAAAATGATTCCAACTTTGAATGAATGAATGAAAGGTTTTAGCGCGCCGAAGGCGCGCAGGGACGATGTGGGATTTACAAATCCCTTGCGACCCGGTTAACCTTATTTTTTTTTCCTTGGATCACACAGGCCTAGCTTTCCTATTGCCCAAAATGGAGTCTGAGGGGGTTATGCACGCGGATAGAATACCCGGCAGTTTAAGCTGGAGTGTTAGATGGTCAATACTCAATCCCCCAACGCCTTTAAAACTATTAGAGAGCGAGCTCTGTTCGGTTCCAGTTCGGCGATGGTAGAGGTTTGAGTCCCACCATGGTGGCGAGCCAGAATGTAATGTTGTGCGATGGCAAGTTTAAGGGAAGAAGAGAAAAGAAAACCAAACAGCAACGCCGGTTTGGTAGCGGCCCCGGTATATGACCATAGCGGTTACAAAAAAGAAGTGGAGAAAGCTCCAACAGTTTAGTTTTAAGAAACCGGGAGTCATCCATCAAGCCTTCTGGGAGATAGGATGCCGTATGTCATTTTGAGGTATCTGGTTATCCTTCGGGAATCCCAAATGACCTCCTCCACCCCAGCCCAACCCCCCCCCCCCCCAAAAAAAAAAAAAAAAAAAAGAAAAAAAAAAAAAAAAAAGAAAGAAAAAAAAAAAATCTTTCTCTCTACCTTTTACTTTTCTAACTGAACATTCTCAAATTTTCTTGCAACACTCTTATCAAGAAGACGCATGGAAATGGTAGACAAAGCGTAGGAGGAATTGGTGCAACCTACCTTTCTGCAACATATACAAGAAACCACCAAACGCTAGGCAAGGATTGAAACAAGCTTGTCTGGCTGGGAACGAGTGTACATTTGATATAAATAAACATTTGAATAAAGATTTAACAGCCCTTTTAAGGGCTTGAGGGTGTGTGTCAGTGATTTCCAACTTTGGGAGGGCATGCATGGTATATATCCATATGTGGGCTGAGGGTGTTTTTCACAGCTCAGTACATAATTAAACTCGGTAACAAGCTGACAAATGTCACTCATCTAATTAATTCTTTTCAATCTGAGATGTCCCAAGTTTGTTTTTCACAACTCAGTTTGTGTCGTCCAAACAAATTAGATGAAGCCCTATTGATTGGTTTCCATTGAATTTTAATCAGTCAGTGAGTGGTTTGCTTTACAGGCCCCATGAAGCCCTATTGGTTGGCTTTTGATTTAAGTAAAACCAATCGGGAGCGGTTTGCTTTACTGGCTTCAGAAGTATGTGAAAATAATATGAAAAAATGGTTTGATAAAATATATTGAGACTAAAGAAATAAATGAAAAAATAACGCCAAAGATCATGATGCCTCCCGAATGTTATCAGTTGGAATGAATATCCCCCGACGGAGGTTTATGACGGAAAATATTTTACACCACGTAGAAATTGTGTGTTTTACCTTCTGAACCTCTACATTGTGTGAAAGGTATGAAAAATTAAAAATAAAAATAAAAATAATAATTTAAATAAATGAATCAACCAAATAAATAAATAAATAAATAAATAAATAAATAAATAAATAAAAATTAAAATTAAAAATAATCAATAAATAAATATATATATAAATAAATAAATAATAATTTTAGTTAGGAAATACATACACATGATTGAAGTTAGAACCTATTTTGTTTTTGGGCATATATGAACTCTGGCACTCGCCTGTGTGTGTTTGAGGTTAAAAAATCGCACTGGCACAGACATTTCATACTGAAACGTTTTTTTCTTTTAATATGCCGCCGAAAAATTGTTTTCATTTACTGAACCCTGATGGGTTTCAAACATGACAAAAAATTACACAAAATTGATTTAAACTAAGTGATGAGCTTAGGAACTGATTAAGCTGGCTGGCAATAATTGATGTTATTCATTGATGGGCTCTAATTTAGTCCTTACAAGGATGTTACGCAAGCTTTTGTTTTTCTTATAGGCGATGACAGGTCGAAGATTCAAAGGTTCATTTAATTTAGCATTGGTAAAATTGAATTCATCTTTTAACATTTTTGCTATTTCGATATTCATTCTGTTGTACGTTAAAGTGAAAGGAATGATGGACCTCCTTTCGCATTCGCCCTCTGATATGTTCATACCAAATGGCCAGAGGGTTTGAAGCGTTTTGATCCAAAAAGCTTCACGTTTTTTTCTAAATTCATCCGTTTCTTCTAATGTGTCTTTAATTGGTGGTTGTTCAATTGGGTGGATTTCGAAATCATCCAAAGAATGGCCAGGAAGGTTAAAATGTTGTGCTACCGGGGCATCAGCATTATGTTTTATATCCTGTTTGTGTCTAGTAGCACGTTCTCGAAAAGGATTTTGACTTTGACCAACATACTGTTTCCGACATCGCTTACAAGTGATAAGGTAAATAATGTTTGGTGAATCACAATGGAGGGGGTTGCGGATCTGATAATGATTTTTCGTTTGTTCGGAGGAAAATTCCTCTTTCTGATCAGGCATAAAAGTATGCAGTCTACAACGAGGCTTTTTACAATTAAATACCGCGCCACTACCATTATGCAACGGTCTGTTGTGTTCAATCTTCAGTGGTTCGAAATCGGTAGTTTCAGCTGGACTTTCGAGCTTTTTCAGGGTTTGGGATTTCAGGCTACGCAAAAGGCGCAGCGAGTACCCTCTCGATCTGAGGGCGCCAAATAGAGTAGAACAGGCCTCATTGAAATTCACCTTATCACTTGAATGGCGGTGGAAACGAATGAGTTGTGATTTGATGATACCTTTAAATGTATGTTGAGGATGAAATGATTTTGTGTGCAACAATTGATGTGAATCAGTTGGTTTAAAATACACTTTATAATCTAAATGACCGGATGCCTGAAATTGCTTGCCTTTATACACGGTCACATCGAGAAAATCAACAGAATTGTCACTGATAGTAGCTTTCAATTTAATATTTGGATCGTGATTGTTCAAAATTTCTAAAAAATCATCAAAATCTTCTTTTGAATGTTCCCAAATAATAAAAATGTCATCTAAATATCTGAGATATACGAGAGGATGCTTTGCACATTTACTTAAGGCATTTTCCTCCCATTCCGCTACATAAATGCTTGCAAAATTAGGACTGAATCTTTTACCCATAGGACAACCCATTATTTGTGGAAAATATTCTCCATTGAATTGAAAGTCATTACCTTTTAAGCTCAGCTCTAAAAGATCCAAAATTTGTTCATCCGGGCGTTTCGCATCCGGATATTTTTCAAATGCATTTTTTACTGATTTAACACCTTTATCAATATCAATGTTCGTATACATACTGTCGATATCCAAAGTAGCCAGAATTGCATTTTTCGATATTTTCAATTTCGATATTTTTGACAGGAAATCCTGTGTATTTTTTAGATAGCTCGGATGTCTATTTGCTTCATCCGTCCATGAAGAACGGTCCTTGTGGATCTTTGGTAGGATATAAAATTGTCTTGTTTGAGCACTGAGCTTAGCTGTTAAATATTTCAATTGTTTTTTGGTAATGTGACCTTCGTCGAGGAGAAATTTTAAGATCTTATTGAATTTTTCGATATTACTAGGCCAAATAAGTGAATCTATTTTCTTATAATGTTTAGTATTGCTGAGTTGTCTCATGGCTTCCTTTATATAATTATCCCGATATAGAACAACTACCGACCCACCTTTGTCGGCTGGTTTAATTACTAATTTCTTATTTTTTCGAAGTTTCCTGAGGGCTCTCCTTTCACCAGCTGTTAAATTGTCTCACGGGAATAGAGAAATACCAGAGACACCCCTCCCTCTCCCTCCTGTGGGAGGTAAATTCCAGGATTTTCGGGAGAAAGGGGGACGTAAAAGCATTCCGAATGTGTTTGTTGGGGGGTTGGAGGGAGAGAGGGGGGGGGGACACCGCCTTAGACATGTACCCTATCTTGGAATATGCTGTATATTTTTGGGTAACCAACCAAAGCACCTTACAAGGAAGGGCGAAACAATGCGCTGGGCAATCACTGGGCAATCACACAGCTGGGGTAACTCTGATTCGGCCCAGCATGATGAAATTTTAAATATGCAGCCAGAAAGACGCTAGTATTTCGTCTTTAGATGTAGCAGAAGAGAAAAATCATACTGGGAATCCTCGGCTACTTCTCACGAGCACACACCATACCCCCCCCCCCCCGCCCCTTCTCCTCCTCTACCCTAACACACACTTCCTCTTAGTTCATAATAAAATTGATATGTCAGGGTCGGAGAAAAATACGGGTTTCGGGTGAAGGCATTTACAATGTCTAAAACACAGTCGAAAGGTTTTGTCCCCCTTCCCAACCCTGCTATTCCACTACATGCGAAATGCTTGCAGTAACCTACACATATTATCTCGGGCGCACGAGATAGCTATCTCGTGCGCACGACTTAGGTATCTCGTGCGCACGACTTAGTATCTCGTGCGCACGACTTAGGTATCTCGTGCGCGCGACTTAGCTATCTCGTGCGCACGACTTAGCTATCTCGTGCGCACGACTTAGTATCTCGTGCGCACGACTTAGGTATCTCGTGCGCACGACTTAGCTATCTCGTGCCCACGACTTAGCTATCTCGTGCGCACGACTTAGTATCTCGTGCGCACGACTTAGGTATCTCGTGCGCACGACTTAGCTATCTCGTGCGCACGACTTAGCTATCTCGTGCGCACGACTTACTAAACTTGGGGGAGTGGGTTATAGTCTTTACAGGTGAGAGGAGACGACTAATTTCCTGAATTTATTGCCTCTTCTGTGGTCCTTAAAGTCGAGAACGTCACTTCTTTGTGACTCCCTGTTCCCAAATTTGTTCACACACGGGCGAAACATGGTCGTCCCGGGGGTGTCGTGCCAAATGGTTGTTGCCTTGCGTATCGTATCGCCCTATCTACTAAAGTACATTGGTTGCCACTAATACGTAAGCATCATACATCCACGGTAGGGTGCCAATCTATGACGGTACTCATCCTAAGTTTGAAGAGCTTTCTGCTGCCTGGCTCAGCAGAAAAGTACTATCTACCCCGGAAATTGGAGGGTGGGGGGTGGGGGTATGTACCGCTAAATTTCCCGACGACTATATAGTCATTTGCCCTTGGACTATTGTCATCTGCCCGATGACGTTTGGGCCCTATTCATTGGGGCGAGGAGAGGGGTGTACTTTCTCGAATGTGGGACCGGTAGACTTTCCTCCGGGAAGGGTTTGAAACAATAGTCTGAGAGTGATTCTGGAGTAATCTGATTGCTGTTACACTCCCACCACCCATCTCCCAGGATTTACAGCTATGCGCCCTACTACTGTTATACGATACGTGTATATATTGTGAATCGAGCCTCTGCTGTGAGGCATATTTAGAAATGGTCGTCTATCGGGCTGGGTGTCCTATGAGCAAGCGCGGTCCCCACCGAAGCAGGAGACCTGGAAATTTAACCATGTTGTCTTGTCTGGGCTGGTGATCCTTGGACCGAGAGAGTTTTCTACCGAAGCGGGACACTTTGAAACCTGTAAGAGCTCTTAATTCCTTTTCACCACAAGACGATAACTGGGTGATGGAGTTGCTGGGACTTGGAGTGTTTGTGTGTGTGTGTGTGGGGGGGGGGGGGGGGGGCGCTTCTATCCTATTCAAAGACAAACTACATTAGTAGGTTAGTAGGCGGCAATGGGTCAGCCCCGTGGAGCAAAACAAATAATCTAGTGTCCCCGTAACTGTTTGGAGGGATGCGACGTAATCACTGGAAACAGGTTTCAAATTGTCGCGCCCGCTTAATAAATGGAGTAGGTTCCTTAACTGGGAACTTGGCAAATTCCTAACTTGCCAGATTTCCAAGCTGGAATTAATGCAGCTTGAGTTGACTGAAGAAGACTCACAGGAAAGAGAAATACCAGAGACGCCCCTCCCTCTCCGTCCAGTGGGAAGTAAATTCCAGGATTTTCGGGAGAAAGGAGTACGTAAAAGCATTCCGAATGTGTTTGTTGGGGGTTGGAGGGGGAGAGGGGACACCGCTTTAGACGTATACCCTATCTTGGAATATGCTGTATATTTCTGGGTAACCAACCAAAGCACCTTACAATGAAGGGCGAAACAATGCGCTGGGCAATCACTGGGCAATCACACCCCTGGGGCAACTCTGGTTCGGCCCAGTATGATGAAATTTTAAATATGCAGCCAGAAAGATGCTAGTATTTCGTCTTCAGATGTAGCAGAACAGACAAGTCATACTGGAATCCTCGGCTACTTCTCACGAGCACCCCTCCTTACCCCCCCCCCCCCCCCGCCCGCCCCTTCTCTTCCCTAACACACACTTCCTCTTAGTTCATAATAAAATTGATATGTCAGAGTCGGAGAAAAATACGAGTTTCGGGTGAAGGCATTTACAACGTCTAAAACACAGTCGAAAGGTGGATATCTTGACGGTTTTGTCCCCCTTCCCAACCCTGCTATTCCACTACATGCGAAATGCTTGCAGTAACCTAATCATATTATCTCGTGCGCACGACTTAGGTATCTCGTGTGCGCGACTTAGGTATCTCGTGCGCACGAGATAATTATCTCGTGCGCACGAGATAATTATCTCGTGCGCACGACTTAATTATCTCGTGCGCACGTCTTAATTATCTCGTGCGCACGACTTAATTTTTTTTTTTCACACATGTAATTATTTTTCTTCACATGTCCCTAATGGGCTTCCGTAAAATCGCGCTGAGTTCCCCACAAATGAAAAAGGCCCACTAAAAGTGTCAATAAATCACTTGTTTTATTTTTTATTCGTTGTCAACAATTTGTGAAGTGTACGTTCTCAATTAAAATTGAAACTGGGCTTTAAATCTGACGAAACCGGCAACGGACGGCATTGGCACTTCGAACTTTCAAACAATACCTAACTCGCCAACAACTACCTAACTTCGAAAGTCACTGCATTACTTGATTATTTATCATAGTTTCCAGCATTCTGCAACAATATATTTTACATAATGTCCTTTGAAAGGCCCAAAACAATTAAGTATCCGTTACAATGATTCTGGAATTTTTGCCAGTGGGAGAGCCACGCCGCCAGATGGCACCCCAAACTCTGTTGCATGGCATATAGAAAAATTATAAAATCATGGACACGTACCCATTACCTATGTGCGCACACGCCACTGCGTGTGTGGGCACTATTAAACCCTTGAACGGCATCAGCTGACCGAACGCGTCAAAACATAAACAGAACCGCCGTTAAAATGAAACAAAATTTCCATATAGCCATTTTTTACCTTTTAGAAATATCCTGGTTAGCGCTCGCCAATCAATGTCAGGACACCTGAGGCCCCGTAAGGCCGGGCTGAAGTGGGGTTATTTAGTCTCGCTGATGAAGTTGCGAGAAAATTAGACCAACGTGGAGGGTCGGAATCCAAGTGTCGCGAACCCGGCGTAGGGAGCTGAGTTAGGCCGACGCCGTGATTCCTTCTTTTCCAAATTGGCCTGAAATAGGTTCGATTTCCGTTAGGTGTGATTCCTAATCACTTCAGGCTGTGTAATGGAAAGAATGGCTTAAAGTAACAACGATTCTTTTATTTACACATAAAAATAAAGCCGTTTCAATATTTCAACAATCAACAATTCGATTCTTTTCACAGAAATTTGGTTGCTAGAGTTAAATAATTCTCAACAATCATATAGTCATTCTATAGCCCTGTACAGGCACTGTAGTCTACACACTGGAAATGTTACTACCGTGAGCTCGCCATAAGAGCTTCACAAATCTGAAATGCTACTACTGTGAGCTCGTCATAAGAGCTTCACCCGCTTTGGCTCAAATGTCAACGTCTGCGCGTAACTGTACCTCTGGCTGTCGGAGGGTTCCGACCAGCAATGTTCGTCATCTATGAAGCCACCGTACTTCTGATTTGGGTCAGATATTGTCTACTCATACCTTATGTGCCTTTTGAAAGTCCTCCGTGAAAGTCCTATTGAAATGTTCACTGTTCCTGATTGAATTCACGATTCACAAATGCCCTTTTTTGTGATAGGGCGAAATTGTCACTCACACCGATCTCCAGTCGGTATTACGATGCTTCGACAGCAAAACAAACTACTCAGAACGCAATCAGTCTGACGCTTCAAAGGGTTAATACGCACAATACAATTAACCTACGCTTCTGACTATTGCAGGCTGATACCTGCTACTCGACAATCTAAACTTTAACGTGTCACCTTGGGTGTTCTTTCTCAACGAATTTGGCACTTGTAGCCGCCTATCAACCTTAAGCTAAATCAATCGTGGAATGCCCTCTCTGGCGATTCCAGCCGTTTCAGGGTCCTGTGATCGAAGGTACCCCTATGCCAGGAAACAGAGCCCGCCTGCCCTGGACTTCACCAACGTGTGTGTGACCCCAAGTGTGTGTCTAATGCTCTGCTCTTCAAGGTATATATAGCTTTTACCCTAAACTGCCAGGTGGACGGACGCTCGTTTGTCCATCTGTCAAAGCGGTGGGAGATGACGTATATCGAGACAGAATCAATACAAGTCATCTCGCGCGTGACTTAACGGTGTTTTCACTTGTCGAGAAAACTGATTCGTTTCTGCCACGCATTGCTATTACTAATGATGACACGACATTTCTATCTTTTAGAATTTCGTTTCTCAATTGGCCGTGACGATATCCTGCCACCAACCGATTACGTCTCGTAAGACTCGCGAATACTGTATAAATTAAATGAGATTAGACCTTATCTAACATACCGTTTCTCCCCTGGGTCCCTGCGCTGAAGCTGGATAATCACGACGTGTGTTTTTTCCATGTCCAGCTTCACAGAGAAGTGAAATTCACGTAGGTTTTTCGCCTTGATGCGGAATATCTTTTGAACTTACAATATTATTAAATATGAGGCCCCTTGCCCCTATATTTAGGCTGGCTTTGCCCTGACAACTCTCTTCCCAAGAGAAACGCCCTAGGATCTCTTAAAACACAAGGGGCAAAGCCACGCACGCTCGCCTCTCACACCTTTTTACAATCTACCCATATGTTCAAGACTACGAAACTGTACCCTAGGGGTCGTGAGGCTCATGACCGGGCTCATGCGTCGGCCATATCGATTCCCACGACACACACGCTGCCACGTGCTCCCGTCTTGCGGGCTTACATATGGAGAGTAGCCTTATCCTTAGATTTGCAGCACTCTCGCTCTCTCTAATACTATATATTTACACCTAAACATGCACATTTTTATACACATTCGCCCATTTTGCAAACAGTTCACTTGGCACTCACTCCGACGAGTAACACCGTCCGGCCTTTGCGTCAGATGGGTTAATTTCCACGGAGTGTAACTTCGCCTCCCATTCCCCATATGCCTTGTGAAGGGGCAAACGACCCCTGCATTATGTTGAGCCTCACCCTCGCAAAGCTCAACCAGGAGATTAAAATTGTGCCTCACACACTCACACATTCAACACACAGATTTCCCGACCGCGCCTTTGCTACAGACGGGGTTAGTGTATCCCACACTTACAAAACTCGACACACAGGCTCCTCGTCCACGCACACGCGACAGACGGGGCAGTGTATGTCACATTCGCACTCACAACCAACTCTAGTCAGCAGTCAGAGCAATAATAATACTAAAATAAGAAAATTTCCTCCGGGCCTTAACACCGGGTTTACGAAACTCATCACCTCATCCACAAAAATATTTGCGACTAGAGCCCCCGTCCCAGACACCAGGTCCACAGCCACCCAACTATTGCTTCTTTATAACCACCGACCATTAGTAGGGGCCCGGTTCCCAGTATCCCCTTGGGTAACCCTTGACACACCCCTACTTCTCGCCCCGTTATTTCTACGGGTATTCCACCAGGGTCCCCATACCCTGTCATTGTCGTATTCCCAAGAGCTTCCCTTGGCGCTATATCCCCCAGGCTCACTCGTCCCGGCGATTACCTTCGTTCGAACGACACTGGCCGTCCTTGGCCCTTGTGCCGTCGACCCCCCCCCCCCCGGTCCATTGCGACGACTTCTTGCGCATCTTGGGCGCTGTGCGCCCCCGACACTCTCTGCGTTGTCTCCGCCACCTAGGATGCTTCTCCTTTGATTTGTGGACCCTTTCCTCGGTCCCCTGGGCGCCCACCTTAGCGGTCCCATCCACTTTAACACCCTCAACTCGTGTTGACCCGTGCCCTCTCAATTCTGGGGGAGTTTGCCCAGCCATTTGCGTGGGTCTGGCCTCCCCTCTCCACACGAGTGACACCGACTTCTTGGGGCGCTCAACTCCCCCACATAAATTTGCTCGAGGGACTTTCCCCAATGACTCCATTGGGTTTCCTCACTGTTTGGCGTTTCGCCTGGACCGCCTGCGGCCCCTTCTCCCCATTTGGACAGGAGTCGTCCCTCCTGAAACTTTCCGACATTTCGTCGTGTAGGGGCCACCCCCTGGACCATCGGATTGGTTCCCCCTGGGAACCTTCCCTTCCTTACTCGGTACGTTACCGAGTGCAACCGCCGGGGGTCCTTGCCCACCGGCTTAAACTTCCTTTGCCCTCGTTGGGCCCTCACTTGGCCCCCTACCCCTGGACCATAACTCATCAGGGCTTGCCTTCACCCTGGGATATTACCTATGACCAGGTCATAGACAGGCGATTCAATGCACATGGCTTCCACTTCGCCACAATAAAATGGGGTATCCACAGTTATCCTCGCGATGGGAAACCTTCTAACGGTCCCATCTATCAAAATACACAAATGGTCACGACCCAACAATTGCTTATCGTCAACGAGTTGCCTTCTAACCGCTGCAGAGGAGCACCCAGAATCCCGGAGCAGACGGATCTCCCTTTGTCCCATATACACTGGGTACACTGGCATATTAACCTTCTCCTGCGAAGTTGTGAGCCTCTCACACATGCCACTTATTATCGGGACAACCTCCCCGCCTTCCAGCCTTAATTCTCCTTCTTGTATACATTCCCGGAGGGGACTTTGTTCTGGACCGATAGTTTGACAGAACGCTGCCGTCTGTCTACTGGGCCCTGGATCTACGCGATCACCTTGCTTCCAAGCCCTTGGTGCTGCGTTCCCGGCTCCCTGCTGAGGTGGTCTAATGTTCCCAGTGGTCCTAACCTGCTTCTGCCAGCAGTCCCTGGCAATATGACCCCGCTTGTTACAGATAAAACAAATGGTGTCCTTGGGAGTGCTACCCTTCCGGCTGGTCTGCGACGCAGGCGGATTGGGGTGGTGTTGCCTTACGGGTGCCATTGCCAACCCGTTTGCCCCACCCCTAGCCGATTTGGGTGCGTTTACACTCCCACCGTGGGCCTCGATGTAGCGTTCTGCCACAGTTGCCATCTCATCATAGGTGGGCGGACCCCTTTCCTTGATGAACAGGCCCAACTCCTTGGAGCACGTAGTTAAAAACTGCTCCCGGAGAAATAGATCTCGCAGGGCCCCATATGACTCATTCACTTCTGCGAGATCAGTCCAGCGGTCAAAGTACCGCCTAGCTCGGACAAAATACTGAGGTACTGCTTCTCCCTTCTCCTGCTTAATTTCTCGGAACTTGATCCGGAATCCTTCTTCAGTGAGCTGGTATCTCCGAAGGATGGCATTCTTCAGCTCACTGTAGTCGTTAAGAAGTGCAGGAGACATACTGGTATAAGCCTTGAGGGCTTTACCTGACAACAAAGGGCTCAAGCACATAGCCCATGTGTCTTCTGGCCATTTGACTGGAGGCAAAACGCTCGAACCTCTCCAAGTACGAGTCCAAGTCATCTGTGTTTTCATTAAAATGAGCGAGGTGGGGGCGTGGGGCATGAATTGCTACCCCATGCACTCCCGTCCCCTGAGCGCCGACTTCCATTTTCCACATCGGCCCTTGCTCTGTGAAGCTCTAATTCTCTCTCGTGCCGCTGTTGTTCGAGCTCTCGTTCTGCCTCCCTTGCCTCCCTTGCTAATTGGGCTTCCCTCTCTCTCGCCTCATTTTCTAATTGAATCTCTCTCTCTTTTGCCTCCCTATCTAATTGAATCTCTCTCTCTTTTGCCTCCCTATCTAATTGAATCTCTCTCTCTTGCCTCCCTATCTAATTGGGCTTCTCTCTCCCTCGACTCTCTTGCGTCTTTCTCACGCTCTCGTTCTAATTGGGCTTCTCTCTCTCTCTCTCACCTCAGTAGGTGATAGAGGCCGATTCACGACCACTTTGCCATGTACATGTACATGTACATGTACATCGATGTACATCTCCATAGGATTCAGTGTTAAAATCGTGTACATGTACACGATTTGTCGTTTTTTATGGTGGTCTAGACTCGGCTTTGCCGATTCTACTCCATTGGATTCTCTATACAGAGTGAAAAATGTATGAAATTTTAAGGAAAAAAAATGAGGTGTATCGTCTGGTCCAGAATCGGCAAATGGGTTTCCCATAGGATTCAGTGTTAAAAATCGCGAGCAAAAAACGTGTTGCCGTTTCTGGACTAGTCCAAACTTGGACCCACAGTCCGTAATATAATTTTTGGCGTTGTTACGGCCTGTAGGTCCAACGCTCTCGATACCTGTGCTGTACTATACGACCTGCAAACGATTTACTTGCAGGTCTATCTCGCCTCGTGGAAACAATATGGCATATCCAGAAGCTTTTGTTATTATGTGACCGAAAGAAGGATAATTGTAAATAACAAAAACCTCTATATCGGAAGCGCTTGGTCACCGTATTGTTCAGAAACGAAAGATTCATATCATCGAAGTGGTTAGAGAAAATGAAGTTGGCAGCCATGTTTTGTATTTTTAAACATAATGACGTCATTCCTTCCTTAAGCGATTGGTTGCAATCAGGGAATCCCTGGTTGAAACCTAGGAAGGAATGACGTCATTATGTTTAAAAATACAAAACAAGATATGCCATATTGTTCCCACGAGGCGAGATAGACCTGCAAGTAAATCGTTTGCAGGTCGTATAGTACAGCACAGGTATCGAGAGCGTTGGACCTACAGGCCGTAACAACGCCAAAAATTATATTACGGACTGTGGGTCCAAGTTTGGACTATTTCTGGACCAGCGTCGAAAAGTGGCTTGCCGATTCTGGACCATCCCTGTCTGTACACGATTTTAACACCGAATCCCTATGGAGGCGTACACGGAAATCCATTTGCGGATTTACGTCAGAAATCGACTCGTGTACGGTACACGGAAAAGAGGTGGTCCTGAAACGGCAAACCCACCATAGTGGATTTTTTCAAACTTAACAGACTGCTATTGGACGCTCCCATTTCTGACGTATGTGGGGGGAATACCCATAGTGGGATTTTCCAAAACTCAACAGAAAAAAACTAAGTTTTTGGAAAATCCCACCATGGGTATCTCCACTTGTACAGTATAAATAGAGCTCCTGCGCGCTACAAATCATCATTGGCGAAGATCCTCCAGTATCGGCCACACGCAAAAAAGGTGAGAAGAAATCTACGTGAATCCAAATGTAAAATAACAATAAATTTTATCAAAATAATGTGTATCATTACACCGAGTTACTCTGCGATGAAGCTCGTTCTGACACGTGAATATAATTATTCATGAAGGAAGCGCTGTGGATTTTATTGTTCAGTCACTGAGGGTTGAAAGGGGCTTGTTCCCCATACCGTTCCTGCGCACCTTCGGCGTGTTAAACCATTTCATTCGAATGCCAGTCTACAATCGTCAGTCTGTGTTTTTATCAAAACTGACAAGCAGGTCGCATGTCAAAGTGACATTTACTGTATAGACACTTACTGGGAACGCTATTTTGTCACGCTTGAGATGTATTACAGGTTTTTATTCAAATGAGATTAATTGTCAAGTTAAATGGTTTATCTGAAAAACTATTTCTATGGATCAAAGCGGAAACAGTTCAAAAGATCAATTGATGTTTTGACTGAACGATTTCCATGTAAAAATTTTTGAGAAATAGCGTTGTTCAACGTGCGAGAACTAACGCGGTTTTAACCCAAAATATTACATGATATTCATAATTACAAGATTATTTCGCAAAAGTATTGCGTTATTTCGCAAAAGTTATTGCGTTATTTCGCAAAAGTTATTGCGTTATTTCGCAATAACTTTGCGTTATTTCGCAAAAAAGTATTCCAGACACAGATCTTGTAGTAAGTCAGTGAATTTCAACCAGTCGTGTTATACCGTAATATACAACGGCTATAGATTAAACATCATGGTACTCAAAGTAAAAGCATGATGAACCGAAGTTTTATTATACTAAACTATGGTGTACCATAGTACTGAATCATGTTATTGCGTGATAGAAAACGACGGTGTGAGACGGTAATCAACGGTATCATGGCGTATCGTAATATGTCACTTTACGTTCCAGATATACCATGGTAAAGTTTGTTACACCATGGTACTATGACATGGCCTGTATTGTGCCCAATCGTGTAGCGCAATGATGCCATATATATGTATACAAAGTCGTGCCCTCGCTCCATCCCACCTCCAAAGCAGAACCCTCGGATAGTAGCCCCCCCCCCCCCCACCACCCTTTATCCGTGAGTGTTCCCCGCACAGTACCCTTCTCCCGAGAGAATATCCCCAAGTATATTATCCACCGAGAATTCCACTGGAAATTTCAAACCGAAATAGCCTCTCCACCCCCCCCCCCCCCACACCCGAGAGAATACCCACCTGAGAATACCTACCAGAAGTCTTGTCACCCAGAATGTATATGTGTGCATCTAAGGTTTTTAAGCCAGATTCTGGAACTCGTGCTGGCCTCTTCTTATACCTACTTGTCGTACATATTGAAATGATTTATTAACCCTTTGCACTCTGATGTCAAAATAATTAAATTTCAAGCAACAAATATTTTTCTCATAATGCAAGTATAACTTTAACCAATTCAATCTTGTTTCACAGAGCTCAATGAGCTCTCTCAAACAAAATTGAACTGATTAAATATCAAGTTGCATTGTGGGGAAAAGTTGCAGCTTGAAATTTTGATATTTCAACATCAGTGTGCAGAGGGTTAAAGCAAGAGAGAGACAGAGACAGAGAGACAGAGAAAACCCCTGAAACTTGTGTGTGTGGAGATTTTTCATTGTTCTCGCCATGTCTTCGAGGATATAACGATGGATTAAGGACCCCCCCCCCCCCCCTCTAATAATACTAAGCGATGATATTGTATGGTACTATACTGCAGTGTAGCACAGTAATCCATGATATGTGGTTAGCGAATGTGCAGACATATGTGACCTTAAACACCAATAAATTAATAAAAAAATGAATAATCCATTCTCCGTCCGAAGTAAGTGGCGGGATAAACGAACTTCAACCAAGTCCAGTCGAACAACTAGACTATGGATTTGGTTCTACGACGATTTCGTGTTTTTTCGCGATTTTATATGTTCACAGCAACTGACTCGTCAACGTTGTGCAGACAAGGAAAGAGAGAGGGGAAGGGGGAGGGGTGGCAGAGAGACAGAAAGATAGACAGACGGAGAAACAGAGACAGTGAGCCTCAAACTTGTGTGTGTGACAGAGCGGGGGGGGGGGGTGAGGGGGTCGTCCCATGTTCTTTGTTCTCGCCCTGTACTATATCGCGGTGTACCATCGTATTCCATGATATGTGGTCATGATTAGCCATTGTGCAGAAATGTGACTTTAAATACCAATAAATAAATAAATAAATAAATAAATAAATAAATAAATAAATAAATAAATAAATAAATATTATCATGGTGTACCATATTATACCCTGGTACGTCCAAGGTACCATGGTAAATTTGTTATGCTATGGTACTGTGACATAATCTGTATGGTGGTCAACCATTTCGAATCAACCCCAAAACACTCGTTCTCGTCACACGGTCATAACAAGAGTACCAGAGAATTTTCGTAAAATCGACACATAAAGACGACCTGCAACCTGGGACGTGTTAACGTGCAGACGGACAAACGGACCGTGGACGGGCCATGACAAAATTCTGCTTGACTTTCAAATTGAGATAAACTTTATAAGTAGTATAGCACGTATGAATCGTCTCTTATTACCCGGACTTTGGCCGGTGCAGCTAGTGATAAATTCCATAGGAACCGGACTTTTTATAGCACGTATGAATCGTCCCTTATTACCTGGACTTTTGCCGGTGCAGCTAGTGTTAACTTCCCATAGGAACCGGACTTTTACCGGTGCAGCTTTTTCCAGTGCAAACCGCCGCTCCTCACAGCTAGATCAGGCAAATGGGGTAGCTACTGCATGTATAGATGTATAGTGTGCTATGGTATGTATAGTGATATACGTACGCATGGGGCAATGGGTATATAGTATGGGTATGTGCTAAAAAATGATGGTGAAGGGTGAGATCTTTCTTGAAAGTTTTCCCCGCGAAACAGTTGACGTTGCGTCATGATGCGCACGCGACGTCAAAGAGACGTTGACCACAGTTTTTGTCCACTGTGTATTCCGACATAACGTTATTTGGATGAGGGGATGTCGGGATTGTTGTATGATGAGGAGGGGAGGGGGTGGTGATATGGTAATGGCGGTATATATATCCATGCTGGTATACTGTTAGCCCTTGGGCCTTCATAATATCCTATGGCTGGCAAGGTAGTATAGAATGCCCGGTCAGGCAGTGTTATACTTAGTTGTTTAGATTGGCAGTATAGGATGAATGGTCTGTTGGCCTATTACGCCTTAGTCCTATTAACCTACCGAATCCTTTGTATTATCTTATGGCTGGTATTGGTAGTTCGTGATACTAGGTCAGGCGGTATTTTAACCGTTTGCTTAGAGCGGGAGCATAGGATGCACGGTATATACCCCTGCAGGTCCCCTGTTAGTCCTTGGTATTATTAATCCACCGATTGCTTTGTATTATTAGGACTGGTTTAGGTAGTAAGTTAGGGCAGGTCAAGTGGTATTGCGGAATGCCTGGTAGTATAGAACGGCAGTACAGTATTGGCGATATATACCTCTGTGCCCCCCCCCCCCCCCCCTGAAAGCCATTGATACTATTAATCGACTTAAAGCTTTGTGTCATCCCATGCCTGGTATAGGTAATATGTAATGCCCTATGACTGGTATGGGTGGTATGTAGTGCTAGGTCAAACGGTATTACGGGTGGGGGTAATGCCTGGTATTTTAGAAAGGTAGTATAGAATGGGCAGTATATACACCTGTAGGCCCCTAGCTGGGTGGAGCCGTACTTTTGCACCGGTAAAAGTCCGATTCCTATGGGAATTTAACACTAGCTGCACCGGCAAAAGTCCGGGTAATAAGGGACGATTCATACGTACCATAAAAAGTCCTGCTCCTATGGAATTTAACACTAGCTGCACCGGCAAAAGTCCGGGCAATAAGGGAAGAGTCATAGGCATAAGGGGTATTGTGGGTAGGGGTAATGCCTGGTAGTTTAGAAAGGTAGTAAAGTATGGGCGGTATATACCCATCTAGACCCCCCGTTAGTGCCTGGTACTATTAACTAACCGATTGGTTTGTTTTATTATATGGCTGGTATCGGTAGTACGTCATGGTAGGTCAAGTGGTATTATGGAGTGGGGGTAATGCTTGGTAGTATAGAACGGTAGTATAGCATAGGCTGTATATACCATTGTTAGCCCTTGATACTACTAATCCACCAGATGCTTCATATTATCAAGCGGTATTGTGGGGTGGGTTTAATGCCTGGTAGTACAGAACGATTGAAGAGAATGGTTGGTATATGCCCCTGTAGGTCCCATCTTAACCATTAATAAATGGTATTAACCTACCAAATACTCTGTATCGTCGCATTATTGGTAAGGTGGTACGTAATGTCAGTAGCTCCAACCCATTCCAAGTACACTTATTCTTGTTTCATTTATCCAGATCATCCAATCAGTTCACTTTCCGGAAGCTGATGAGCCAATGATATTGCTTCATTTCGTGCAATTTATACATATCCATACAAAGTTGTCTCCCAAGTGTATAACAAAAGCTTATATCATTACTAAATCCATGAGTCTACCGAATAGTTACTGATACTGCTCGAACGACTCGAATCCCATCGAGCAAATGAGCTATCTAGCAATTGCTCGTTCGAGTGACTCGCACATACGACTCGAAGCCTCATTTCGGTATTTGAGGATACCTATGGCCTGGTATTGTATTATTTCAGGATACCCTTCGAGGATACCTTTTATAGGATACTCATGTGAGAATACTATTACCTGTTTGGTCCAGCCTTCTTGGCCACCCTAAAACATACCTATTCCAAATTCCCCTTATAATCAATCGAGCATTGCTCGAACGACTCGAAGCCCATCGAGCAAATGAGCTTTAGAGCAATTGCTCGATCCAGTGACTCCACATTCTTCTCGAACGACTCGAAGTCCATCGAGCAAATGTGCTATCAAGTAGTTGCTCGAACGAGTGACTCGCACATATTGCTCGTGGCCTCATACGACCAAAAAGGGATTTTATAGCCCCGACATTTTCCCAAAAATGATTCCACAAGTGTGATTCTATAAGTGGCTTTCCAAGTTTCAAAACAACTTGCATACAGCTCGTATACGGGTAGTCTTACCATTGGCTTCCAGCATGTCCTATGCTGTCTGTCTAGGCTGTCTCCTAATACTATAGTATTTTACTATCCTTTCTCGCTCGAGTGACTCGCCTATACGACTCTTGGCCTCATTTCGGAAAAAGGGTTGCCGAACGCCAGACGTTTTTCCAAAATCAGATTCCATGGAATGTGCGTGGCTATAGAATCCCTTTTTGGTCACATGTGCCTATGTGCTAGTGCACAATGTGTCACATTGTGCTTTTTCATAGAAGCACATATCGGAACATTCCATATGCTACTTGTAATGTGCCGATATGTGCTTATGTGAAAATGCACAATGTGACACATTGTACACTAGCACATAGGCACATCCGACCAAAAAGGGATTCTACAGCTACCCACATTCCATGGAATACCTTTTTGGAAAACTTCGAGTCGTTCCAGCAGTATGTGGAGTCACTCGATCAAGCAATTGCTCTAAAGCTCATTTGCTTGATGGGCTTCGAGTTGTTTGAGAAATGACTTTTCAGTAACTGCTCGATAGCTTAAAAGGGAAATTTAGAATAGTTATCTTGCGGTGGCAAGAAGGCTAGGCCAAACAGGTATTAGTATCCTCAGATGAGCATCCCATGAAAGGTATCCTCGAAAGGTATCCTCAAATAATGCAATACCAGGCCATTGGTATCCCCAGAAACCGAAATACCGAAATGATGCTAAGAGTCGTATGTGCGAGTCACTCGAACGAGCAATTGCTCGATAGCTCATTTGCTCGATAGGATTCGAGTCGTTCGAGCTGTATAAGCAACTACTCAATAGATTCATGGGTCTAGTAATGATATAAGCTTTTGTTATACATAAGGGAGATAACTTTGTATGGATAGGTATAAATTGCGGGAAATGAAGCAATATGATTGGTTAATCAGCTTCTGTAAAGTGAGCTAATTGGATGATTTGGATAAATGAAACAAGAACAAGAGTACTTGGAATGGGGTTGGAACTACTAACATCACGTACCACCTTACCAGTAATATGATGATACAAAGTATTCGGTCGGTTAACCCTATCAATGGTTAAAACGGGACCTACAGGGGCATATACCAACCATACTCTGCTGCCGTTCTGTACTACCAGGCATTAACCCCACCCTACAATACCGCTTGATAATATGAAGCAACTGGTGGATTAGTAGTACCAAGGGCTAACAAGAGACCTACAGAGGTATATACTGCCTATGCTATACCGTTCTAAACTACCAAGCATTACCCCCACCCCATAATACTACTTGATCTACCAGAGTACTACCTATACCAGCCATGTAATAAAACAAAGCAATCGGTTGGTTAATAGTACCAATCACTAACAGGGGACATACAGGAGTATATACCGTCCATCCTATACTACCCTTCTAAACTACCAGGCATTACCCCTACCCATAATACCGCTTGACCTAGCATTACATACCACCTATACCAGTCATAGGATGACATCTAGCATTAGGCGGATTAATAGTACTAAGGCCTATCACGCGACCAGTAGGGGTACAACGCGTACATCCTATACTACCACATTAGGTATTACCTCCACCCCACCCCTCAAAACCGTCTGGCCCTGCATTACATATTGCCTATACCAGTCATGGGATGACACAAAGCATTAAGTCAATTAATAGTACCAATGGCTTTCGGGGGGGGGGGGGGGGGTGCACAGAGTGATGTATCGCCCATACTATACTGCCGTTCTATACCGCCTGGCATTACCCCCACCCCACCCCATCCCACGATACCGCTTCACCTGCTATAACGTACTACCCATACCAGTCATAATAATACAAAGCAATCGGTTGGATAATACCGAGGACTTGCAGGGGACCTACAGGGATGCATACCGTGCATCCTATGTCCCCGTTCTAAACAAACGATTTTTATACCTCCTCACATAGCATTACGAACTACCAATACCAGCCATAAGATAATACAAAGGATTCGATAGGTTAATTGTACTAAGACGTAATAGACCAACAGACCATTCATCCTGTACTGCCACTCTAAACAACTAAGAACAATACTGCCTGGTCGGGCATTCTATACTACCTTGCCAGTCATAGTATATTATGAAGGCCCAAGGGCTAATAGTATACCAGCATGGATATATACCACCATTACCATATCACCCCCCCCCCCCCCCCCCCCATAAAACAAGATGCCCGACACCCCTGACCAGAATAACGTTATGTCGGAATGTACAGTGGACAACAACTGTGGCCAATGTCTCTATGACTTGATATACGCTTTGGGGACTAGTGGGGGATCAGGGTTTGGGGACTAGTGGTGACTAATGTTTGGGGACCTGTGTAAGAAATATTGTTTAACCACCGTCTTAACTCAGTGCTAAAGCTTTTGTTACCAACGATGTTGCCGTTTACACTCACGGCCAGTGCAACCGCCGTCATCACCGCTGCTCAATTCATCATTGCTACAATGAGATGTGATTGTATTCAATGTGTGAATAGAACATGAGCACATGCAAAATGTGCTCACAAAACATGCAGCACATGCACACACATGAGAATTTGGGGACTAGCAAAGCCCATATTTTGGGGACTAGTGGGGACCAGGGTTTGGGGACTAGTGGGGACCAAGACTTGGGGGACCAGTGTTTGGGGACCAGTGGTGGATGTTGGGTAGATTAGTTAACAAATAACACAAGAATACATGATATCCAATTTCTTTCGTTTCATCACTGTCAGTTACATTATGCATATTAAAACATAAAAACTTCACCTTGTACAAAATCAATCGTCCAGGAAAGCGTTATCGCCAAAGACATCTTTGAACGGTGCGTATTTCGTTGATCTTCGATCCTTTCTTCCCGAGATGGTGGATAACCGTCTGATGATTGGCGGCGTCTTGGTTTCAGGTGGTTTTGAAACATCTTTAACTTTACTGTTTTCTTTGACTGCTGAATGTGTTTCTTTCGGCGTGTGTCCTCCCGTTTTATTTGTTCTATTTTTAATAGCAGTCTGCTTGGCCTTTGACACCGGAAGCTCGACTTCGTTGGGGGCGAATGGCCCATCTCGTGAGCTCCAATATCCATTTGATCTAAATTTAGAATTTCAGTCTTCGTTTGGTCCAATGTGTGAGTTGAAGTAGCAATCTTTGTTTTTTCTGAAAGTTGTCCGGTACTTGAACGTTTGTTCTCTGGTGTAGCATGACCTTCGCGCGGTTTGGTGGACTTTGTGATTTGGTTCGCTGACTGTTTGGTCACGTCTTGGTCTCTTTGTTGCAACTACAGCTTCATCTGGTTCAAGCGTTTTCCTTTTTGCTTTTTCCACTCTTTTGTACAACAGTTCTACTAGTGCAGGCGTTGAACCAAGTAAAGTGGTCGTACCCGGAAAAAATTTGGGACAAGCTGATTTTTGTGTCATTTTGAAGAGGAATGTCTCCCGAAGAACATATCCAAAACCAGCAAAAATCCGCTTGGAGGAAATTTTTTTATAGCAATTATACTGATGGTGTAAGAGCGAATTTCGATCAATTTTCCGAAACCAGCATTCCAACGTTTGCGAACGTGAGTGCATGGATTTGTGTGAATCCATTTTTTTCTGCTCACTAACCCACAGGGTATACAGAGTGTATACAGAGTCCATAATAACGGTGCACATCCCTTACTAGCTCAGAAATGGCTGTACCTGACGTCGCTCCGAGGAGTTCATGTAGCGTCGGAAGTGGACAGAAATCTATCAACAGGGAAGATTTAGATAGCGTCAAGGAGTCGTATGATAGTAGTATGTCTCGTATGTTTCATCTCTTATTTGCCGGACCACGGTGCCGGACCCCGGAAGTGACATCATGTCACGTGACTCAGTGGCGCCATGTTGTGTTGTCATGGTAACCCGCGTGAGCGGCCATCTTGTGACATCAACTCCATAGTGATACGTGGTGTTAGTGCGCATACGCAGCTGGGGTGATACGTGTTTCCGTCGTCCATTTTGTATACTGGAGGCCGCCATCTTGGTTTCTATGGTAGCACGTGGTTGCTATGTTACCCAAAGGCCTACAGCAAGACACGAGTATTTTCGGAGGGTGTGTTGAATTGAATCGGAGTATCACGAATTACCACAAACAACCCGACAAGTTTTACTATTTCGAATTCTTTCAGAATTCTCTGCTTCTATCTATCTATGCAATAGTTTTGTCTATCTGGCCATGTTCCTTTGTCCTGGCGTATACTCCAGTAGCGTAGAAGAGCATATTAACTGGAACAGCTTTGCTTATTGTTACTATATTGGGCTTTGGCGTATACTCCAGTAGCGTAGAAGAGCATATTAACTGGAACAGCTTTGCTTATTGTTACTATATTTGGCTTTTCTGGTCTATTCTTGTCAGTTTTGACCCTATTCCGAGTACTCTTCTTATTTCATCTATCTAGATCAGTTATATAGATTATAACTAACCAATCAGATTGCTTGATTTTCCTTAATCTGTATGCAGAGTTATCTCCCTTATTACAACGAAGTCGTATCCGATTCTCATCACCTCTATATCCAATGGCCATATCCCTAGGCACCCTAATTTCGGCACCCCTTTTTGGGAAAAAACATATGGTCTTTGGCATCCCCGTTTTGTCATATGTGCTTATGTGAAAAGGCACAATCTGACACAATGTGTCCTAGTACATAGGCACATGCTGGATGTGTCGATATGTGCTTATATGTGCTTACGTGAAAAGACACAATGTGACACAATGTGCCATAGTACATAGGCACATACGGTATTTGAGGATACCTATGACCTGGTATTGTTTTATTCGAGAATACCTACTGGAGAATCCCTTTTTGTCATATGTGCTTATGTGAAAAGGCACAATGTGACACAATGTGACTTAGCACAAAGGCACATGCTGGATGTGCTGATATGAGCTTACATGTGCTCATGTGAAAAGGCACAATGTGACACAATAGGCCTTAGGCACATACGGGTATTTGAGGATATCTGGTATTGTATTGTTGGAGGATACCAGTTGTAGAAACTTTATATCCGGGTACTTCATGCTACATCAGGGTACTTCTGTTGCGAAAGGTATAAAAAGGGTGTTGGTACGAAAATAAACTCATTTGTGTCCTGACCGTCGTCGAGTGAAGACATGTTACCGATTCGTTGCAGATACTGTTCCAAATTATTTTCTAGATCGGATAATGCTCGAAGACACGAAAAGGACCATCGTCGGCTCCACTGTAGATATTGTACTAAGTTGTTCGCCCAACCATACAATAGGAAGAGGCATGAAGAACATAACTGTCCAAGAAGAACAGACGAGGAGAGAGATGCTGGAGATTTAATCACAGACCAGAATAAAGTCCTTTTAGAATTTTTACGGGATGCTGACAAAGAGGACATCGATGCCGTTCTACGCACTGCTGATGAAGATTTGATTACCTGTTTATGCAAATGTGCTACCAACATCCTCGAAGATAAGATACCACTGAATTTAGCTGGATTTGGTCACCTGCGAAAATACGAACATGTATTGAAGCTGTTAACAGATGATGGAATTTCTACCGATATAAAAAGAAGTATATTACGAAAGAGTTGCTTTCTCTCTGCGCTTATCAACCAAGTCCTAGCTCTGAAAAGGGTATAAAAGGAGTGTTTGGTGTGGAAATAAACTCATTTGTTCTACGACCACGAAAGAGTGAAGTCATGAAAGTCCACTGCTGCAGATATTGAGATAAAGAATTCTCCACCAGCTTCACACGTAAGAGACATGGAGATGATTACTGTCCCATGAGGAAATCGGAAAAATCGAGCAACACTACAAGATTAAAGAGAAATTTAGATGCACTGCGAATCCTATCTGATGCGGGACGATATGAAGCCAAGACTATACTCAAGACGGCCAGTGATGATTTGATACAATGTATATGTGATTGTGCCTCAAACATCTTGAAGGGGGGCAGTACCTATAACCAAATCTGAGAGAGCTAAGCTGATTCCATACAAAAACCAGACTTGGAGAATTGCCTTACCACAGATAAAACTATCTTTTAGGAAAAGAATACGAATCATACAGAAAGGAGGATTTTTAGGAAAGTTAATAATGAAACACATCATCAATGTTCTGTCCGATATCCTATAAAAGGGTCGTGCTCGTAAGAAACTTTTCATTTGTAATCTGACCTTCGAAGAGAGCGGACACAATGCAATTCAGTTGTGCACCAAACAATTGTTCAAGAGATTCGGACACCGATGAGTCGTCGGAACTATCAGAAGATATGGAATATGAAGAAGAAGGCGAAGAGGAAGAAGAAGGCGTTTCTATGATGGGAACTATCGTCCAAAGTGCCTATGACAAATACCAAGACGATTTTGACAACCTCATGAACAAGTATATAGAAGATAGAATGGATAGAGAAGATACAGTTGAAACAGCATATAGAGCACTTCAAAAGAATGTCAGATAAGCCATTAGTGAGAAATGCATTAATACCCTTGTGTACATTAGAAATTTTTGCAACGATTCAATTCACAAGGAAATCCAAGAAACTGCCAAGCGTCTTCGTGAAGAAGAGGATTTTGACTTCGACGAATCCCAGAAATATGCCTTGGAAAAGCGAAGATTTCTGTTCGACAACCTTATGACAAACTACTCGTTCCGAGTAGATGATGATGATGAAAAAGACGAAGACGACGATTAGAAAAAAGTATAAAAGAAGTGTTAGTATAAAAATAAATTCATTTCCGTTTTGAACGTCGAAGAGTGAAGATGTCTGTGTCAACAACAGTGCTCAGATTCAAAGATAACTTACATATGCAGATCTTCAAGAATGATTCTGGATTAAAGCTGACTTCCCAAGAACTTGTTCAAGTGAATGGTGTGGTAAATACAGCCAGGAGAAAAACTCTAGACATGGATGCTGGTGGAAAGATACAAAGATGTGTGGATACTGACCGATCAGTAAACAAAAGAATAAAGACAGAAGAACTGACTGATGCTTCCAATACAAACAAGAAAGCAGTTACTAATCAAATTATGAAACAACACGAAGTTTCTACAGAAAAAAGAAAGATGTTTTCACTAAGAACGAAGTTACGAAGAAGCCTGAAGTTTTCTACTGTGAAAGAAGTTTTCACTAAGAACGAAGTTTCCACTGAAGACAAGTAAAAGATGCCAGCTCCCATAAAGAATGAAGTTACCACTACAAACGAAGATTTAAAGAGGACACAAACCAAGAAAGATGTTTCCACTCAAATCACAAATGAAGTTACTACTAAGAATAATGTTCAGAAGACTGAAGTTGCCACTATGGAACAGCTGGAGAAAGAGGAAGCCAAATATGCCAGCCAGGAAATTAAAGCAACCAACAAAGCTAAGTTACCAGCAATCAATGAGAGAATGTGTTTTATTAAAAACCTGAGCCATGCAATGGGAAGAAGCTCCAACCCACAAGAAGATGAAATGGTTAGCCCATGCGAGAACTACAAAGACAAATGCCTTGAGAAATTGAATTGCATAGTTGAATAAAAATGAAATGTTATATATACTGGTTGTTATTTATCTACTACCCCAACAGAAGTACCCGGATGTAGCATGAAGTACCCGGATGTAAAGTTTCTACAACTGGTAACCTTCAACAATACTATACCAGGTATCCTCAAATACTCGTATGTGCCTATGTGCTAGGGCATATTGTGTCACATTGTGCCTTTTCACATAAGCACATATAAGCACATATCGGCACATCCGGCATGCGCCTTTGTGCTAGGGCACATTGTGTCACATTGTGCATTTTCACATAAGCACATATGACAAAAATGGATTCTCCAGCAGGTATCCTCGAATAAAACAATACCAGGTCATAGGTATCCTCAAATACCGTATGTGCCTATGTGCTAGGGCACATTGTGCCTTTTCACATAAGCACATATAAGCACATATCGACACATCCAGCATGTGCCTATGTGCTAGGGCTGTTATAGCCCCCATATTATATTGAGATTGATATATCCTTAGTTGATAATTATATCAGATAGATATGTTTTATTTCTGCATTTTCTGACTGGTCTGACTCATTTGCACTGAGTGACCTTTGTTTACATTTTTGTTACACTAATATATTTTACATATAGCTGTTGATTGTTTAAATAGGTCAGGGACCTTGTTTTCTTGGATTGTGACAGAATCACCTGGAGACTGATAGAAACTGTTAGAATTTTCATCTTCTGGAACATTCTATCTGGTTACTATATAAAGGTTTGTCAACAGAATTCAAAAACTCATTTTGAGAAAGCCATTTCAGAAAGACTGACTTGAGTTGTTTCCATTGGAGATTATTATTGTTTCAGAACAGTGCATTTGTTATAGAAGCACTGCTTCTTTGTGAATTTGGAAGATTGATTCCAAAAGAGAATTTTGAAGAGAATCTATTCGTCTTGGAAAAGAGAATTTATACTTTCTGTGAAAGAGAATAATATTATTTTGTGAAAAGCCAGGATTCTACTTGCTTATTTGGATATTACCTGAGGCTCCAATACTTCTTGGATTTTTACTCCATTTCAATTTTGCGGAGCATTTTAATATATTTTATTGGAGACTGCTGAAATTTCTAAGTGAAAAGTTTTATTACAAATCTATGGGATACTGTTTCTGAGGAGACATTCTGGGATTTAATACTACCAGCTGGTAACTTTCTTCACAAGATTCTTCCCCACTGGATTACTGGATTCTGTCAAACTGTAAACCATCTTTGTATCATTTTTTTTATTTTAATTTTTTTTTATTAAATTTCAGAATAGTTAGAGAGATGTACAGGAAATATATATATTTTTTTGTGAGTTGGACAATTTAGTTGAGGGTTATAATCACAGTTTTCCATAGAAGTATTCAGAGAGAGAACTCCCGTTTCAGTATCATTAGAACATGAAGTGGACGTATCTCAACCCGAGCGTTTTATCTCTGGTAAAATCTGTCAGAGTCTCAGAGATTAGGTCTTATTACTCTACTGTGTAAAAAAAGATAGGGATAATGTCGAGAATTTGAAATTCTAGAGGGTCCGTATCCCTACCTAATGTAGGTTATAAAATCCTTACAAAAAGCAGAATTGTCCTTACGATAGCGCGATGTGTTACAGTATATTGCTCACCTGGATCGAACCTGGAAATGATCAATGGGTTTTCGTGAGCGAAAGAGGAGAATTCGAAGTTCCTCTGGAAGGTAAAAAAAAAAGATGAAAAAATTGTTCGATCCGTTTACCAAACACATATTCGATTTTCAAGACAGACTGGTCAAAAGCAAACGATTCTTACAACTCGAAAACGTGAGAAGCAAGAAAGATAAACTGGTTATTTTTGCTGCGCATGCAACCTTTTTATGTCATCAAAATATCTTTAAAAAAACCCATGAGATATTGTGCTCATTTCGGTAAATCGATGACGTTTAGAATATGGCGACAATCGTAGTTAAAAAAAATGAGTCGTTTTCGTTCGATATATTTGATCAATTGTTTTGAACGACCCTCCAGTCAACTTTCCGCCAACAACTGTGTCTGGTCAAGAAAAAAAGGGAGTCGTTACCGAGATGTATTTCATTCGTTTAGGGTTAAAAGAGAATCGTTTTGGACAAGTGGTATGTCGACGTAAAAAGCTTAATGTCTTGGCTGCTGTTGGATGACATCAATATCGCGATAACTGATGTAATGCTTCGCTATCAGGTGGTTAGAAAAAGAGCTTTTTCTCATTTTCATTCAGTCATACGCTGACACACTGTAAACACTGCTTTTTGTTGTTGCTCTATTTATATAACGCCACCTATCTTAAAATATTTTAACTCCTGTTGTAAAAAACAAAACAAAACAACTTTTCCACACGTGCGTTTGTTTACAAATCTTTTCTAACACGTGACAAATGGTGTATTATTTGAATTCAGTCAAGATTATACTGGTTCAGTTTGTAATGTCTTCTCGACGTGGGCATTGTTTCCTAAAACAAATAGTTTGGATTGACACTTTTTTCGGAAATGGTGAAATAGGCTATCCTCAATATGTAGAAACGTTAGAAGATCAACTTTTAAGTTTTGTATTGACAAATCTATGGTTCAGTAAACAGGGTTATTATTGAAAAAAACATCTTAAGGCGTGACTTGTTAATAAGCGAGTGCATCTCTAATTCGCATAACAATCATATATATTTTTTTTTTGAAAACATTCAAACACAGATATCAAAAATGAATGATGCATCAGATTCAACTTGTTTTTTTTTAATTTAATATGTTCCATAACTACCTTTTCTTAATACTTTCGATTTCAAGATGGTCCTAACTCCACCGTTATAAGAAGGGAAAGATTATGATTTTCATAATATCCTTGTCGATAGCTTTAATTTGATAGGTCGCATGACTATCTTCTCGAAACTTTTGATTTTCTGTTCGGTGTTAACCGCAACCCCACGGCGATGGTGGAAAATGTCATTTTTGTAATGTATTCATCAAGCCCTTCATATCAGTACCTCACATGCTTGGATTTGTAAAAAGGAAGACGTTTTTCGTCTCTGGTCGTGACCCCCACCCCCACATAAAATGAAAAATGTCATTTTCGTAATGTATTCATCGAGCCTTCATATCAGTACCTCACATGCCTGGCTTTGTATAAAGAACGACGTTTTTCGGCTCTGGTCGTGACCCCACCCCACGATGAGGGTTAAAATTACGATCTTCTTAATCCACTCGTCGAGACCTTCAATTTGATAGGTCAGATGACCACCTTCTCGAAACTTCGATTTTTCTGATGGGCGTGACCCCCACCCCCACATAAAATGAAAAAACGTCATTTTCGTAATGTATTCATCGAGCCCTTCATATCAATACCTCACATGCCTGGCTTTGTAAAAAGGAAGTCGTTTTTCGGCTCTGGTCGTGACCCCACCCCCACGACGAGGGTTAAAATTACGATCTTCTTAATCCACTCGTCGAGACCTTCAGTTTGATAGGTCACGTGACCACCTTCTCGAAACTTCGATTTTTCTGATGGGCGTGACCCCCACCCCCACATAAAATGAAAAAAACGTCATTTTCGTAATGTATTCATCGAGCCCTTCATATCAATACCTCATATGCCTGGCTTTGTAAAAAGGAAGTCGTTTTTCGGCTCTGGTCGTGACCCCACCCCACGGCGAGGGTTAAAATTACGATCTTCTTAATCCACTCGTCGAGACCTTCAATTTGATAGGTCACGTGACCACCTTCTCGAAACTTCGATTTTTATGATGGGCGTGACCCCCACCCCCACGACGAGGGGAGATAACTTTGTATGATTAAGTTTATGAGAATCAAGCAATCTGATTGGTTAATTAGCGTTAGGAACGTGAAGTGATTGGGTGATTACTTATTTCAAGCTCTTAGAGCTTTTGGTTTTTGGTATACATTGCTCTAGCCATTATATCCACGTTATTAAACGCGATTCACCTTTTTATGACGGGCGTGATCCCCACCACTACGACGAGGGGAGATAACTTTGTATGATTGAGTTTATGAGAATCAAGCAATCTGATTGGTTAATAAGTGTTAGGAACGTGAAGTGATTGGGTGATTACTTATTTCAAGCTCTTCAAGCTTTTGGGCATCAAAAAGTGGTTTGCCGGTTCAGGAACACCTCTTTTCCGTGTACCGTACACGATTGGATTTCCGACGTAAAATCCGCAAATGGATCTCCGTGTACGCCTCCATAGGGTTTCAGTGTTAAAATCGTGTACAGACGCGGATGATTTAGAATCAGCAAGATGATGATTTAGAAACGACAAAACTTTTTTGTTCGCAATTTAACACTGAATCCTATGGGGATACCCATTTGCCGATTCAAACACAAAACGCTACATGTACACATACGTAAAATTTCATGCGTTTTTTTCACTCTTGGATACAATCCAGTGATTTTGAATCGGCAAAGCCGATTCTAAAACACCCTAAAAAACGTTATTATCGAATACCTGTACACGATTTTAACACTAAATCCTATGGAGGTGTACATCGATGTACGTGTACATGTACACGTACACGTACATCGTCATCTGAATCGGCCTTTATTACCTACTCTCGTCACTTGTTAGAGCAAAGGCGTCTGGATAAAGTGACAATACGTTAGTGGCCGTGCGACGGCTGTGAAAGGGTGAAATGGAGAGGCGACCAAAGAACAAACACCAGCCAGAAGGAGACAAGACCAGCGACAGCAGAGTATGCCTTCCCGCAAATGACTCAAAAACTGTTTCGGTGGGGGTGATTGACGTTTTCTTTATCATATTCATTGAATTCCATGCAAGTCACAATTACCTTATTTGTTTATATGTATATGTTTTAAAATTGTTGTTTTCAGTGAACCCCTGTTGATTTATGCTTTTCGAGGAAAAGTTATTTACCCCTTCAGGATAGGAACCACCCCAACAAAAGTGAAACGGGCGGATTCGTCACGGCGAGACATACGTTCACGCGCGAATTCAGGCGACACCCCTTGAGTTTTGGCTGAATACGCGGCGTGAATCTATTTCTTCCAGCAATGACAAAGCCCGGTTTCCAACATTTAAAAGGTATCGAGGTCTTGGACGGAATGTGGTAAATTCTCTGACTGACGGCCCGTGTCTTCTACAGCTCAGTGCGTGGGATGTGTGCTTGTCAGACACCCAACTATCGCTGAAATTATTCACCAGATGTCACAGTGCAGTGCCTCGACTGTCTTTTTGATGAAAATATAAATATATTTCTTCATATATATCACTTTTATCAAAAATTCCCTACTTATTTTTTAATAGTATATATCGTGTACATGCATTGCAGGGTTGACAAGTAAAAATCTGTAGACAGGTAGACAGCCAATCTGGCTATGTCATCTCCTTACGGTATAGACATTTACTCATACTCTCATATTGCACTAATGTTTTGGTTATTTTTGTGCTTACAAAAAATTCTATTATTATACGTGCATTGCTGTAATTCCTACTATACCGTTAATTAAATAAATCTAATCTAATCTAATAAAAAAGCTACTCTCGTACGAGTACTAACAATATTAAATTTATCTATATTTACTTTATGATTAACACTTTACCCAACGCAGACGATATCAAAATTTATTATTTTAAATAACATTTTTTTAAATTTTTCAAAAAATTTCAACAAAACCATATCATGTGACCCCTCGTTGGAACGAGCTCGACGAGCTCGTTCCAACGAGGGGTCACATGATATGGTTTTGTTGAAATTTTTGGAAAAATAATATTTTTTCAACTACTGAATTTGCATATTACGCGGGTGGATGCGGGCGATTCGTTGGATAAAGGGTTAAAGTCAATTCTAGGAAACATGCTTGAAATTCAAAATTAATAATTCTAGGAACGTGCCCGTTGTTATGTTCTATTCAAAAGTAAGATACAAGTATTCGCTCAAATTATCGAACCGTGCAGTCGACGCACGAAAGGAGACAGTCTATTTCATAAACCTTGTGTAGGTAAAGAATCTCTCGACTAAGTTCTCTTCCATCATGCCTGTTACAGTGTATATCTGGAAATACATATCAGTCAATTCTGTGGGACACGCTTCGTTGTCTCTGAGTGATGGAACGCATATCAGTTGGTGGCCAGGGGCGGACATGAAACGTCTGCCATCAGGACACGCGAAAAAAGCAAGTGCCGTGGAAGATCAAACTTTAAAAGCTGACAAATATCTTGAAGACAGGGAACCAGATGAAGTCATATCACTGGACAGTGGGAAGCTAAATGAGAAGAAAATAATTGAATGGTGGAAAGATTTTAAGAAAAGCGAAAGATGGATGCTGACCACGAACAATTGCTCAACAGTTGTATACCAAGCCCTGAAAGAAGGAGGAGCACTTGATTATCTCACACGCGGAGACTGGTACAATCCCATTATTTGGACTCCAAATACGGTGTTGGAGTTTGTTCGCCTGCTAGAGGAATGCATGAGAAGTCCAAAGGACGTTTGCGAAAAGTTGGAGGGAAAGTTTATTGAGAACTTCAAAACCTACTGATTCGTCCTTTGTTTACAAAAGGATTGCCATTGAAAGGGATTTTGTGGGTTTTTTTTTTAATTTCATTTCAAGACAGTTAGTTTAAATAATATTTATTTCGTTTCTAATTAAACATGAATATTCAAATAGCCACATCATGTCGCAACAAGACTATTTCTACAGACAGTTACAAACTGGATTCAGCAGAAAACTAAACGTTCTTATGAGATGTTTCCATGAATAATTTTCAAATGAAATATGTATGGCCAGAAAGCTATACATTTTTATTTCACGTTGTAGACACCAAGAATAATATTATGTAAGATAGCGAATGAAAAAAGAAAGAAAAAGCTGAAATGGAGGAAAGTTGGGAGGAACGATAGAATGAAAGAAGGAGAGACCCCAGGGAGACAAAGTGTTCAACGCTTCACAGCTCACTGCTACGCCATGGACAATTAAATCGTGCTCCTATCTCGTGTATTGTTACACTTCTTTGGATCCGGTTGCTGCATCTGCGTGGCTTTCTTTGGAGAACTTGCGTTTTATACACGTAGCAACGAGAGGAGGATTGGCCCCCTAAAACTTTTGCAGGTCCCCCAAAGCATAGGCCTAATCAAGTTTTAAACAACAGAGCCTCCAAATGGGCTCCAATATAGGGCTGCACACAAATGCCTCAGATACACTCTTACAATTAGAACACCGAATTTTGTAAAAAAAATTTCGGAAGATGCCTCGTCTTAAGTATGACTCTCCCGTCGTTACCCCTTTTTTCCCGATGAAGTGGAAGAAAGTGGTAACGACTAGAGGGTCCTAGTTTGGACTAGGTGAGACCCCAGCACCCCCCCCCCCCCCCCGCCACAACAGCCGTGCTTTACCCCCCCCCCCCCCCCCCCCACACACACACCCGGTGTTTGGCTTGGGCACTCCCTATTATAGTCTCCCCTCTAAGCGCGTGTTTATACAAGTAAGTAGCAATATAGACGGCTTGACAACCGTTACTTATTCCCAGTTCTTTACTCGACATTCGTTATCAACCGATAAAATCGGCTGATAACGAAAGTCGAATAAGGAACTGGAAAAAAGTAAAGCTTGTCACGTCCGTAATGATATGTCGGCTTCCTCATTATGAGAACGGTAAAGGGGATAATTAAAGTATGCAACTGGATGTATTTTATAATCGTTTCATGGCAACAATATATTCATGTATTTTTTTCAATTTTTTACATTAATTTCACCACTGTTTGAAACGCTGTCGTCGAGGGAGATGGCCGCATTGAGAAAAGATATCAACAAATTGAGAATGTTCTTTCAGTCAAAAAAAAAACTGACAACCGAAAAGGTAATGTTTCATGGACACCACAACTACAACGGAATTTGTGAAATTTTCAGTTATTTTGAATAAAATAATATGAGTGTCACATGCAACCAGGGCTGCTTAACACTTTCGCTGCTGAAAGCGGCTATAGTCACCTATTTCAGAGGAACCAAATGTAAAGGAAATTTGTGATTTTTTCTGATATTTTGAAAGAAATAACATGAGTGGCTCATGTAACCAGTGCTGCTTAAAAAATAAAAACGATCGTGACACAAACTACTTTTCACCTAAATTACGCAGTTCCTAGATTGTAATATAATGTAATGTGACTTGTTGGCCCCCACATGGCCAAGAAAATGTTTACCTTGATGCAATTCTCTATAACATTACCTCCCCTTAATTTGGTAAAGCTGTTGTGTTCAGGCATTTAACACTGAGAGAGATGGGAACTTCATATAAAAACTTATTTTTTTAATATTCGTGTATTTTTATCATCGATGTGCGCATCATTTCACAAACTACAGTTCTTTTCCTGTGGCGTAGTATAAGCAAATAAAAGCTATCTTGTTACACTTTTTCCCCAATCAATTTGAACTTTGGACTATTGTTCCCAGTAGAAACCAATTTAAAAAATAGAAAACTGCCATTTCAGACCCTTTTGGTGATCTATAACTTTTTGTATATTCATTGTATCAACAGTGTGCGCATCGTTGCATAAAATACAGACATTGTTCTTTTTAATAATCTAAACTTTGTCAGATGTGGTTTTCCAATTTTTTCCTCTGATGAATTAAAACTTCCAAATTTTGGACGTTACGTTGGGTAAAGGGTTAACTTCCAGAATGTGTATTAATTCTTTACCACCACACCTCCCCCATTTGACATTTCTATGAGCACGTTTCGATGAGAAGTCACGGGCTATGTCTTGAGAGTAAAACCTGTATAATTGTACTGACTGCAAAAAATTATCATAAAATTTATTCAGAAGAGCCATGTGTTCTAAACAACAAGCTATTTCAAATGTACGACCTCCTCCCCTCCCCTCCCCTCCCCCTCCCTCTCCCTACCCAAGCATAAAATACTACGATTGTCGTATATGCATGCTTTAATTTCCAGAATGTGTATTAATTTCTTACCACCACCCCCACGCCCCGACATTTTTATGATCCTATAAAGGCAGGTCTGACATCGACATGATAATCGTACCTGTCGCTCGCCTGATCGTTAACCAGAGAAAACATGCATCATGGTAATATAAAGTAATGTAGCTTTTGACTCCACATCGGAAAGAGCTCGTAGAGCACGTTTCGATGAGAAGTCACAGGCTATGTCTTAAGAGCAAAACTTGCTTAACCCTTTACCCAACGAATCGCCCGCATCCGCCCGCGTAATATGCAAATTCAGCAGTTGAAAAAATATTATTTTTCAAACAATTTCAACAAAACCATATCATGTGACCCCTCGTTGGAACGAGCTCGTCGAGCTCGTTCCTACGAGGGGTTACATGATATGGTTTTGTTGAAATGTTTTGAAAAATTTCAGAAAATTATATTTAAAATAATAAATTTTGATATCGTCTGCGTTGGGTAAAGGGTTAATTGTACTGATTGCAAAATACTGATCATACAAGTTATTCCGAAGAGTCATGTGTTGTAAACAACAAGGTATTTTAAATGTACGACCCCCTCCTCCAAGCATGTTTGTACAACGTCCCTCACCTCTCGTGAATTATTTCACGTAACCAGTCAAGCGATTACTCTATATATCAATTTGTTAAACTTGACTTTGTATCTTTGTTTCTGTCACAATATAGTTGCACATGCTGAAAGTTAATTAAACTTTGAGAAATAGATCCGAATGGTCCATATATCATTAGCAGAGTTTGTCATATCACAAACAAAGGCTGGGCACCCTGACAGTTACTAATTCACCAAGTTGTGTTTTTCAATAGTTAAGCAGGGACTGACGGGGAAGGAGTGACCACTCTCACTCTCCATCACTCTCCTAAACTTTCCACTAGGGGAGCAATTAATCACTCTCCTTCATGATGTGTGTAGAAATTATGTCTAAACATCAAGTTATATACTGTAATTCAATCAACCTTTCGTTACCTGACCCAACTAGGAAACAGTACTTGTAAAAAAATACCTCGCATTTCTAAAATCTTTCATTTTTTGCTTTAAACATATCTTATAACACCTCATTTGAACGAGCTCACTGAGCTCGTTCTAGAGAGGGGTCATATGCTATGTGTTTTAGAGTAAAAATGAATAAATTTAATTTGTATGGTCATTTTCATGTATAATGCTGGTCAGATCGGACTGTCATCTAAGGGGTTAAAATCACTCTCCTGAGTTTTTCACTCTCGTAAAATCAAAATGAGAAGGGTGATCATTCACTCACCTGCATTTTGTCTTCCCTGCAGTCACTGGGTAAGTCCATGTACATTTCAAATTTTGTTTTTTAATTTAAAAAAATTATTTGTTTTTATTATGTGTACCCATACTATGTATGGTACACATAATGCCGGCATCCGGGGTGACCATCCGTCGTTCGTCCATCCTTTGTCCGTCCGTCTGTCCGTCCGTACGTCCGTCCGTCCGTCCGTCCGTCCGTCCGTCCGTCCGTCCGTCCATCTGTCCGTCCGGCGTCCGTATCCATTTCTTTGGAATTCGATAACTTGAAAAATATTGCTTGGATTGTCAAGTTACTTTATATTTGTGTTCAGGTTACTGATGTGCCGAGCTGTATAGTTTTTGGTGTAAATCAGATATTTTGATCCTGAGATATTAACCCTTTATCCTACAAATTGAAAATTCCTCCAATCCCTTTGGCATTCGATAACTTTAAAAATATTGCTTGGATTGTCTAGTTACTTTATATTTGTGTTCAGGTTACTTATTTGCCGAGCTGTATAGTTTTTGGTGTAAATCTGATGATTTGACCCCAAGATATTAACCCTTTATCCTTCAAATTGAAAATTACTCCAATCCCTTTGGCATTCGATAACTCAAAAAATATTGCTTGGATTGTCAAGTTACTTTATATTTATGTTCAGGTTACTGATGTGCCGATCTGTATAGTTTTTGGTGTAAATCGGATAATTTGATCCTGAGATATTAACCCTTTATCCTTCAAATTGAAAATTCCACCAATCCCTTTGGCATTCGATAACTTGAAAAATATTGATTGGATTGTCTAGTTACTTTATATTTGTGTTCAGGTTACTGATGTGCCGAGCTGTATAGTTTTTGGTGTAAATCTGATGATTTGATCCCGAGATATTAACCCTTTATCCTTCAAATTGATACTCCAATCCCTTTGGCATTCGATAACTTGAAAAATATTACTTGGATTGTCAAGTTACTTTATATTTGTGTTCAGGTTACTGATATGCCGAGCTGTATAGTTTTTAGTGTAAATCTGTTATTTTGATCCTGAGTTATTAACCCTTTATTCTTCGATTTGAAAATTTCTCCAATCCCTTTGGCATTCGATAACTTGAAAAATATTGCTTGGATTGTCAAGTTACTTTATATTTGTGTTCAGGTTTCTGATGTACCGAGCTGTATAGTTTTTGGTGTAAATCTGTTATTTTAATCCTGAAATATTAACCCTTTATCCTTCAAATTGAAAATTCCTCCAATCCCTTTGGCATTCGAAACTTGAAAAATATTGCTTGGATTGTCAAGTTATTTTATAATTGTGTTCAGGTTACTGATGTGCTGAGCTGTATAGTTTTTGGTGTTAATCTGATAATTTGATCTGGAGATATTAACCCTTTATCCTTCAAATTGAAAATTCCTCCAATCCCTTTGGCTTGAGATAACTCAAAAAATATCAATCCGATTGTCATGTTACTTTATATATTTATTCAGGTTACTGATGTACTGTGCTGTATAGTTTTTTATGTAAATCTGATAATTTGATCCGGAGATATTAACCCTTTAACCATCAAATTAGACACTCCTCCAATCCATTTCTATATGTACCCATACCTTGTATGGTGTACATAATGTCGGCATCCGTGGTGGCCCTCCATCATAATCTTTCTACTAGTTGCGCGTATGGGTACACATCTGACGATTTCATCGGCCTATTTTTAAAATATTTTCTGATATTTTATAATATTTGATTTATAGTTGACATCAGAATTTAATTGAAAATAAAATATTTTGGAATGATACATTAATTTATAGTGTTTCTTCGCTAACATCCCAGTCACCATTCTTCCTCATTTTCCACCACTGTGACACTCGTGAAATGATTTTAACGCCAGTGTTCAAATAATTGAACACCAATGAGGAGTATTCTAACATCAGTATTCAGTTCTTAACACAAATTTGCAGTTTGGACGCGTTCACAGTGTTCATGATCTGTTGCATGTGTTCTGAAGCACATATGCATTAAGATTTTGAACACATCATGCGTTAAAATTTTTAACATTGGCCTTAATATTCTGAACACTAGTGATGCGCTCAAAATTTTGAACACTGGTATTAAATATTTGAACACCAGTGTTCAACATTTTGAACACATTTTTACACGTTCAAATCTGGTACACTGGCGTTAAGAAATTGAACATTAGTGTTAAAAATTTGGACAGTAGTAACGTGTTCAAGAGCTGTTGCATTTGTGGCGTTCAGTTGTTTAACCCTTTACCCAACGAATCGCCCGCATCCGCCCGCGTAATATGCAAATTCAGTAGTTGAAAAAATATTATTTTTCCAAAAATTTCAACAAAACCATATCATGTGACCCTTCGTTGGAACGAGCTCGTTGAGCTCGTTCCAACGAGGGGTCACATGATATGGTTTTGTTGAAATTTTTGGAAAAATTTGAAAAAATGATATTTAAAAAAATAAATTTTGATATCGTCTGCGTTGGGTAAAGGGTTAACACTATTATTTACAGATAGCCCAAGAACATTAGGTTTCACTAGGGAAAAAAATCGGAGGAAGCTGATTTTTTCAGGGAATGTCGAGTACATGTCACTGAACGATTAGACAAAAGTCCCCTAAAATCCCAGTTGAGCTTTTTTTTCTACAGCCTTTTTTCGAAAACGCGTTTGAAAAAAATTTTAAAAAATCGCACGAACTTTGTAACCTCGAATTGATCCAACTGTATTTTTTGTTTACGCGTATTTCGAGCTACATAATGTCTAATATACATTTACCTAGAGGAAAATGTGCATTCTGTGACAATTTCTGCGAAAAATTATTGAAAATTCACAAAAAAGTATCGGATTTACGCAAAAACTGACGATTTTCCTAACGGATTTGCCCAAAGGGTCGTAGTACAGAACGGGATGTTAGTTGGACAGACGATAAAAAATCCACCACCATTTGAAGACTTTTATCATTGCTTACAAAATAGACATTATGGAAGACCCCCTCTGCTTCTGACCGAGTTCCCCTTTTGGCATAAAATTCGTCAGCATGAGAACTCAACTATTTTCGGGCTTGGGACCGAACAGACACGTCTGTGTCTGGCAGCATTAGATCAATAAATAATATTTACAGAATGTACAAAAATCAATAAATAATATTTACAGAATGTACAAATCAATCAACATGGATTAAGTTACATTGACTATTATCAACGCTATATACAGAAATGACATGGCCTATATACATATTATTCATCGAACTCAGAAATTTCCGACAGGACAGTGTTTCTGTGGTTGTTACAAGAATCCGAACTGCAATTACACAAACCTGTGCAAGAGAGTCCTGCCTTCTTACACCCACACCTTTTTGTACATGCACTCTTGCAACCACAACTGATCAGATTCAGTAGGTTATCGGGAGCACATGGCTTTGTGGCTGCAGTCGGTACAAGAAGTCCATTGTCTAGCGACCACCCCCAATCCGTCGGAGGAAGCGAAGTGCCCAGCCATTGTTGGACCTGGAGATAACATCTGTAGACATGTTGTTGTGCAGCATCGCTGCTTGGTGGGAGTGAGGCTAGGTTGATGGGTTTATTCAGTTTAGATTTTGCTACATAACGCTTGTAAGTGACATATCTATATTGGTCGAGAGAGGAAACAGTTTTACTCCCGTATAAGATCAGGAGAAGTTGTTCCCCGGCAGCGGCTACTGCACTTGGTGTACTGTCATCCGCCAAAATTGTGTTGACATACTGTTGTGAGTCGCTAGTAACATCGGAGACAATTGTACTGAATACTTTCTTCTTACCAACTCGAAAGAGTGCAGAAGTAGTGTCACAACCACTTATAGAATGTGCTACAAGGAGGTTGCTTCTATGGTCACCCATTTTGGTTGCTATTTCACTAACTGAAACTAGTAAGTTTGGGGTAATGGAATACATCATGTGAATATTACATCCCGGTTGAACTCGAAAGGTAAGAATGACTAACAACTCTGTGTCTGTTCCCACAACGACAACAGTGTTGTCATCTTGAGCGATGTCAAGTGCAGTTTCGGCTATCAGTACATCAGCATCAGCCTCGGCCTGCTTGGACTGAATATTGATAGCAGATAGCTCCTGCATTAGAAGATCGATCAGTCGGGTTTTGTTCTTGGCATTTGCAAGGAAATCGGATTGGGGTGTGGTGGCTGGTAACTCGGGTGAGATATTGATATCAATGGAATACCTGTCTTTAGATCTACGGGCTTGTTCCATGCCCTTTGTCGACATTGTACAAGCATAACCATCAAAAACAACCACGACGTTCGCCCCAAAATGTCTCACTAGATAATTGGAATATGATGTACATATGTCCTTATATGACGACTGTTTAGGCCATACAACTGCCCTCAATAAAAATCCACCATCTACAACAAACAGAGAATGTTCTGGGATTTTAGTTTGCTTGGAACCGTATGTTTTGAGGATCTTACCGAGCGTGCTTTTCTGTGTCTTCCTCATTCCAGCAGAATCAAACAATACTGGTGGTTTCGGGGCGAGTTCATATTTGAGATACTCTTCCATCTCTGCTTGTGACTGAATAACACATGTGATGCGGTTGAACAGAATTGTGGGGTCAATCACTACCTTACTTCCACGGACTTTGATGCTATTTGCCATCGATGCGAAAGACTTCACAGTGTCAACACGTCGTAGTTTGATGCTGTTGAACGTTTTGCTTATAACATTCGATACGCAACATTCACCAATTTTGCGAACTTGGTCACAGTTCACAGTTTCGTCGGCCACAAGCCCGGTCGCTATAGAGACTAATTGTAGTGGATCTCTGTTCTGAAAAGGGGAATGCACTCTGAGCCAGTTCAATAATTTGGTGATATCATTGGCATCAGTCAATTGTGAACTTTGACGGAGATCCCGATGTTGGTCGCCATGACCAGTGTGAACATGAACAAAATTTTCGAGAGCATTACATATCTGAAGACAAAGAGGTAGTCCATGTACCCATTTCGCAACAGTGCTATCGGTTATTCCCCTGCCATGTGTGAGACCACCGGGGAGCTTGAACATTCTCATTAAACACTGCTCTATGGTCTGATCAGAATATATCCCGTCCCAGAATTTATCTGAGCGCCTTATGGTAAAGTAACCTTTCTCAGTGAACAACTTCAAATCATCCTGTTGCATTATTTCTGTTAGCTCATTCATCTGCTGCAAATAGAGATGAGACCTTTTTGCGTATGCAAAATGACCACCTGCATGAAATACTGGAATCATATTGCGAACACAATATGTGTGGAGTTCCCAGTCGCCTGTGCGCTCTGCTCTCAAGAACAACTGGAGAAGACCTATTTGCTCGTAGTATTGTACCCAAATCAAGGGCTTGCACACATTACATGCCAATGCATCTTGAGTGTAGGCGAACACCACATTATGTGATTTAATCGAACATGGAAATTGAAACAATGATGCTATAATACGGTATTTGAATGAGAAAAGTCGATGCCGTTTGAATTTGAGTTTAGGGAGTATGGTTAATATTTCACACGTTTCACCAGTTCATTATGGAATAAATGACTATTGTTATCTATCATTATAAAGCCACTGCTTTTCTGCAATTTTTGATATATAATTTAACTCCCAAAGTAGTCGAAGATTTGATTTAATGGACGTTGTGTACCGTTGTGTGTATGAAAACAATAAAAAAAATTTCGTAATTTTGTACATTTTCGTGAATATTTCACCATTGAGTGTGAGGATTGGTACAAAGTTGGCATTTTCTGTTGGGGATATGTATTCTCAATATAATTCAGCACGATATTTATGATTCTCACCCTACTAAGGCGAATAAGAATGAGAAATATGGAGCTGGGTCGAATTTTTTTTTTTCATCAAAAAAACGCTATAACTAAAAAAGCTCAACTCGGATTCGCGGGGACTTTTCACACTTTATCCGCAATGTGTGTCCCGGAAACAAAGAAAAAAATCAGCTTTCTCCGATTTTTTTCCTTACTTTCTCATTTTTATGTCTAATGTGCCTGGACTAAGAGTAATATTTCAAGTTTAGTTTGCAAGTTTAATTTGCAAAAAAGGGTTGCGAGTCCTCATTGAAACGGGGGGATAGGGGGCACAGGGTGTGTTTTCGGAGAAAGGTGTGAGTTATTTCTTGAAAATGACATTAGTGTCATCTGCAGCCAAAGTTCGGAGTTTAAATAAATCGAGTTCATACCAATCACGGGTTAGAGATTGAAAATGTACAAAATGGGACGTTCGATGTAATGTAACCTGTGACTCATCGGTGGTGTCCAGAATGGCATCACAACTCGCCGACAAAGCCGGCTCTTTGAGATCCCCATTCTAGACATCACCTCGAATCTGATACAGATCACATGACATGCACATTGTCATGATAATCTGAATATAGTTGATTTCCGAAAATGAATCACCGTATATCCGAAACAGATTGGGACTCGCTTACTGATACAATGGTGTCAATAAACGATGCAGTTTCAAATTTTGTCTCTACTTTTCTGAACATAGCCAGGACTGCACACCACACAATAAGGTTACGATACGGAAAAATGATAAATCCTGTTTCGACATATCTATCAGGCGTGACATCCGACGTCGAGACCGTGTTAGACAGCAAGCTCTGCAATCATATTCTACCCAACTCTGGTCGAAATACAAAAGTATTAGAAATAAAGTTAACAATCAAAACAAATATGATAAAGAACATTATTTGAAAACAGTTGACGAATCACTAACGGAAAATGTAGGGCCTAAACAGTTTTTGTATATTGTAAAGGCATTTGTGAATATCTTAAGTGGGGCTTCGACGTTTCCGCCTCTTCGACAAACATCTTCCTCGGGAACTATTGTTGTCGATGACGACGATGAAAAAGCTGAACTACTGAATGATATCTTTATCCTAAGTAGTAAGTTAAACGCTCAGAACCACACATTATACTACGACTACCCAGTCTACAATATATGAAAAGCCAACGACAAAAATTTTAGCTTTATACACCAACTGTGGTGAACATGCCAGCAATGGGATTTCAATAGTTAAAATTTACACATACAGTGGAACTACATCCCAGCTGACCTTTGGTGACGTCGACCTTAATGCAACTTGGCAAAATTTATCGTACGTCGCCTCACGAAGAATGAAATGAAAGTGACAATTATTTATTACGTTTTTAAATGAGTTTACCCCAGAAGACACCAAACCTTAACAAACATGCATTGTCTCATGTTAATAAAACATCCACAACTCGAAATGGTATGTTATTATGCTATTACAATGAAAAAGGTCCCGTTTCATTTCGTCCCGGCGATAAAAATTGACAGCGGAAGTACCGCCCACCGATGCTCGTGTAACAAAAACAGATTCGCACGTATGTACGTTTGGTGCTCAGTAAAATCGAGAAATTAATAGGGACTCTTGATAATCTGACGATTATGGTATAAATAAAATATACCCAAAGTAGCTTGGTGTACCAAATGTTCACTACTCGTGGTGAAGTGGTGTTAACCGCGCGCCAAAGGTTCGCGGTTAACACCGCTTCACACTTGTAGTGAACATTTGGTACACCAAGCTACTATGGGTATATTCTATAATTTTCACCCTATATCCGTAGATGTTCTAAGTCTATAACTGATATTACACTCACAGAACAGGACATCAAGGCTTAACTGAAACATTTGGCAATTCAGAGGATATTTCTCCGAAACTGAACGACGATCCCAGGAAACTGAATGAGTGGTCTAAACAGTGGTTGGTAACTTTCAATGCTAAAAAAACCCAAATGCAATGCTCTTTTCACTAAGTAAGAACATCCATTATCACAAATATAACTTTCAATAATGAATTGCTCGAGTTCGTAAAGACTCAACCTGGGATTGGTTGTTCAATCAAAGCTTTCTTGGGAATCCCATATTGATCTCATTTCAAAGAAAGCGAGCTCAAGACTATCTCAGTTAAGAAAATTAAAGTTCATTCTGAACAGAACAACTCTGGACAAAATGTACAAAGCGTGCATTTTACCCATTCCTGAGTACGCTAGTCCAGTAGAGGGCAGTGCACCTGAAAACTTTCTGAAACGCCTTGACGACATACTGTGTGATGCCGCCAGCATTGTTACAGGTCAGTGTCTCGTAAACGCCTTCTTTTGGAGATCGGGTGGAAAACACTGCAGGAAAGGAGAAATATGCATAAATTGTGTACTTTTCATAACATTGTAAATGGCCTGGTCCCAGATTTTCTGATAGAGTTATTGCCTCTCAGAGTTCAAGATAATTTGCATTATAGCCTAGGAAACCCCACAAATTTTCTGCCATATCGAATTCGAACTGAACTGTTTAAAGGTACCTTTTTACCATCCTGTGTAGAAATGTGGAATGGTCTTCAGGGAGCGACTCGGAATGTTTCACTATCGGAATTAAAAAGAAAATCATATCTATCCAATCCTGCAGACCACCAGATTATTTCAAAATAGGAACATTATTTATTACGTTTTTAAATGTCTTACATTCTCGTTTAAGATGTGGATGTAATGACTTAAAATGCGATAAGTTTTTTAATTATATTGCAGAATTTCAGTATTGTTCTTGTGGGAGTCCTGTCGAGAATGCCGAGCACTATTTTTTCAGAATGCCCACTGCTCTCAACCCCTAGAATCGACTTAATTACTACATTATCAAAGTAAAGCATCGCTCTGAGTTGTGTAGATATCCCGTTATATGGAGACCCTAACTTAAAGTATGAAGACAATGTTTCTAATACAGTGCAGACATTCATTGGGAAAACAAATAGATTTGTTGAACAAGATGGATGATGCAAGGCTCTCCAAATAGATGATATGCGGCAAGTGGTACACCAGCGCTGTCGTGACTTCCTTGTGTAACCCCGAAAGTTGGGAAATCTTGGGAGTAATATTGTTTTAACAGCATTCAGTTTGAAATTGAAACCAGCATCATCTGTGATGAAGTCGCAACATAGCTATAATATTGAAAGTTACACTTAACCCTTTGAACATCAGAGGCCAATTTCAGCATCCCTTTTTGGAAAACGTTTGGATTTTTTAGTCGTATGAGGCCATGAAGGCTATGTGAAAGGTATGGTGGTCCTATTGCACTACGCGCTGCAACATATTCTTGAAGAATCCATATCACATATAGTCGAGGTTTTTTTTTTTGGGGGGGGGGTGATTTGAGGACTGGTGGGAAGCAGTGGGGTCTAGTGGGGACTATTTGGGCCCGGTGGGGACTAGAGACTAATTGTCGTAAAAACCTGTGGTTTCTACAACCGGATCTCCACATCTCCTACTACTTCACTTCCCCCTCTGGCTCTCCCTTCAACGGTCCGCTCTGGGGTCCTGCACCGGGGTCATCCAAATATTCCCCCAAAAGCCCCTGACATACTACTTCACTTCCCCTCTGGCTCTCCATTCAACGGTCCCCTGTGGGGTCCTGCACGGGGTCATCCAAATATTCCCTCAAAAGCCCCTGACATATTACTTCACTTCCCCCTCTGGCTCTCCCTTCAACGGTCCGCTGTGGGGTCATGCACCGGGGTCATCCAAATATTCCCTCAAAAGCCCCTGACATACTACTTCACTTCCCCCTCTGGCTCTCCCTTCAGCGGTCCCCTGTGGGGTCCTGCACCGGGGTCATCCAAATATACCCTCAAAAGCCCCTGACATACTACTTCACTTCCCCCTCTGGCTATCCCTTCAACGGTCCCCTATGGGGTCCTCCACCGGGGTCATCCAAATATTACCCCAAAAGCCCCTGACATACTACTCATAGACATTTCGAGAAAATGAGCTGTTCTCGGGCACCCATAACACCCAATGTGTTACTGCGAGATAAACATAACCTCCTTCATTGGAAGTGGATTTCACCGAGGATAATTTTTGTAAGTAATGAAGGTATTCACAAAACTAAACATTAACCCATTTAGGATTGTTACAGAGTGATACCTCGCAAAAGGTTAAACATTCATGTTATCCGAGGATTTCTCTAAAAACATCTAGTAGATTTTCAAGAAAAATTGGCCATTCTCAGATCATAGTGTGGCATTACAAGCTGCATGCACAAAACATTCCAGTAAGCATTTGTTAACCCTGTGCAGGTTCGGAACATCAACATTGTGATAAAATGGGCTGTGTTTGCGTACCCACAGTACCCAAAATTAATAGGAGAGATCAACATAAGTGGAAGTAGAATTCACTGAGAACTATTTTTGGAAGTAATAAGGGTATTCAAAAAAACAACCCTTGACCCATTTTGGGCTGGATAAACAATGATACCCATCAAAAGCTTAAAATTCATGTTCTCACTGGATTTCTCTGAAAACATCTTGTAGATTTTAAACAAAAATTGGCAGTTCGCAGTTCTTGATGTGACATTACAAGTTGCATGGAAACATATTCCTGTTAGCACTTGTTAACCCTCTACGAGCTGCTAGACATCAATATTTTGGATACATTTGAGATAAAATGGACCATTTTCAAATAGCCACAGCACTTAGTGGGTATGTGTCAAACAAACATAACTTATTTTGTCGGTCATTAACTTGTCGGACGACGATATTGATATTATTCCTCTCCACCATTAACCCTTTACCTAACCTGAAAAGCAGACGACACTTGCAAAAATAATTCTTGAATAACTAATTTTTTTCATTTTTTGTCTCAAAAACATAGGTTGTGACCCCTCGTTGGAACGAGCTCGACGAGCTCGTTCCAACGAGGGGTCATAACCTATGTTTTTGGGACAAAAAATGAAAAAAATAATGAAAATTAATTGGCGATTTTTGAGAATAGCGCTGGCCGGTTTTAGCCGTTACGTTGGGTAAAGAGTTAATGATGTTTTTTACCTAAACATTTTTTTTTTATCAAACTGAGTTATTTGAGACTACTCTACCCACCTTTCTCATAACATCAATAAAGGAACTTCAGTGAGACATTTAAAAACAATTCATCAGAAACTCTGGGGTCATGAAAAGTCATGAAATCTCATCTGGAAAACCCATAATTCTCCAGAATCATAAAGTCTAGTTATGAATATAATATTATTATGGTCATTTCTTACTTCAAACAAACGAAACATTTCCCAAGTTTCAATGTCAGAATCAAGTGTATAATACATTGCAAAATTGTTAATTACGTTATGGAAAGAGTTAACCCTTTACCCAATGAATCGCCCGCATACGCCCGCGTAATATGCAGATTCAGCAGGTGAAAAAATATTATTTTTCGAAAAATTTCATCAAAACAATATCATGTGACCCCTCTTTGAAACGAGCTCGTCGAGCTCGTTCCAATGAAGGGTCACATGATATGGTTTTGTTGAAATTGTTCGAAAAAAAATAAAAAATGATATTTAAATTAATAAATTTTGATATCGTCTGCGATGGGTAAAGGGTTAAATAAATTCTTTCAAATATTTTTATGAACATGATCTAACTGCGCTGCTCTATGTGATGTCGACAGCATTTCTTATTTGAAATTTTAAAGTTTTATACAACTAATAAAAATTTTTTTGTTCATGTTTATTTCTTTTAAATAATTTAAACAAAAGATCCGTGTCTTCATTGAACTAGTGGAAGTCTAATATTTGTAATAATCCTTTTATCGGTGTGCAATAAAAAAAAATCCATCAATATACTGAAGGTCTTGTGTGATGCGCAGGAACAAGTCCACCCACACCCTTGAATACCCTTTAAAATCCACAATAGGAGAAGGTTGACAATGTCGACAGTTCAGTAAAGCTGATAACACTATACGGGGTGATCTGTTGTGGAGTGATGCTTTAATTTTTTATTACATGCCCATGCAGTCTCTCTTATGCAATGCGGCGTGCAATACGGCTGTGCAATACGGAATTCCGTATTGCACACCAACCTGTTCCAACCAGGACTTTTTTTATGCAATGCGACTGTATAAAGTGCATGGTGTTTACCACCGTTGATAGAAAAGAAAATTAGGTCAGTAGGTGTTTGGGTCATGTAATAAATACAAAAACCACATGTATGTTTCAATGAGTCGTTTTGTATTCAATTCGTCAGATGTGCGTAGAAAGAAAACGTCTCGACCTTCGGTCTCGACGTTTTCTTCCTACGCACATCTGACTCATTGAATACAAAACGACTCATTGAAACAAACATACATGTAGTTTTGTCTATATATCGCTTATGTCAAGCAGGAATTCCCCCAGGCACAGTTCTGGAACCGCGACCCTGGATTGAAAACTGTCAAGATTTTCTGAAGGTGTGACGGGAGTCGATCCCAAATCTACGGCACCCAGTCATGGAGCCATACATGCTCTGCCACGATACCAACTGAGCTAACACTGCAACTCCCAAAAAGGTTGTAATTCACTCAGCCAGTATATTAGTTCACATTTACAGTCCGCCTCGAGACCGATATTCGAAAATTGACAATTACTGAATTATGGGAATTGCTTTCTTTGTTAATTTGTAATTGTCTACAAGTAGCTTGTATTTTCTTCTGACATTTACCCTTGGATCGTGTGTCTTGGCATTCGATGCAACTGGAACAGATTGAGCTACTCCAGTACTGATAATTTAACTTATTTATTAAGTATGGTTTTCTTTCCATGAATTTATTGTTGCCAAGCTTGACAGATATGATTTAATCTCAGCTGATAGATTAGATTAGATTTTATTGACAATTTACACCCATGCGGGGGGTGCCATATCAACAATACATAACTAATATAATAAAATAAATGTGTAACATTTAGTAACAAATTGATAACAACATGTCTGTTGTTTGAATGCGATTGCCTTTTTATTACACGCATGTTCTATGAAATACCCATCTACAGCAACACAAAACAATGCGGAAAATGAAAATCTGTTCCGCACATAGGTGCGGAATGGAAATCGTTGACGGACTATTTTTAAATAGAAGCGAAATTTCACTGGAATTTTCTACAAATCGTGCGACGCAATTACAACTTGAATTGCTAGCGATAGCTGAAAATCGTCTCCTGTATTCCAATGTGTTCTATGTGCGCGTAGGCACATAGAACACATTGGAGCTCCGGGGCGAAGTAGTAACACGGGTTCCCCTCGCAAATTTGGATGGCAATAAAATGTGTTCTTGTTGTTGATAGTTGCCAAATAAATTGCTTTGTATCCTTCTAAGAACTGTTTTTATAGACGTGAAGGCGTATAATAAACACAGAATGACAGACACGTGTGAATTGGCTAATCGCCGTGGCACTTGTGTCATCGCGGAAGGATAAAACTCTAGATCTGCGGCCTCTCATTTTATCTTTCCGCGCTGGCACTCGTGCCATGTCGATTAACACATTCACACGCGCGTGTCGTTCTGTGTATTTTCAATGAAACACATGACCATGCTGCAGATGATTTCACGTGATTCGTATTTGTCATTTCTCATAAACAAAATCAAATTTTTCTTTGTCGTTTAAATGCTTAAATTTCACTTCCTTCGATTCAATTTGTTCAAAATATAACTTGCGATCATCTTCATATTTTTTACATTTCATTACAAAGTTTTCTGATTCTACCACATTATCATAACAATTCTCACATATTCGTTGTTCATATGGAACCTTGGGGAACTGATGTCTCCCTATTTCTATTTCTAGTCTATGATTGTTGATTCTCACTTCACTGAACATGGTCTGTAGACTATATTTTTAACTGAGATCAAATAAGGCTCTAAATCTTAATTATCTTCAGTGGTGGCGCCGGGGGGGAGGGTCAGGGGCGGGGGGGTCAGGGGCGGGGGCTACAGCCCCCCCCCCCCCCCCCCCGTCGGAGAGGTCCACCAGACACACACCCCCCCCCCCCCCCCCGTCGGAGATTTTTAGTCAGTCGGTCGGAGTCTCGTCAACCCGACTTCACGAGAAATTTTCGATATCTCTTCTTGTCAGTCTCGAACCCGTGCAGCACTGGAACTTTGATAGAGAATAGTGATTCTCACGAAATTCCTTAATGTCGTTCGTCAAACTGGCTGTGTAGATGAAGTATTCCCCGACCTTATTATAATATGTTTACTTTAACCCTTTACCTAAGGTAACGGCCAAAACCGGCCAGCGCTATTCTCAAAAATCGCCAATTAATTTTCATTTTTGTTTTCATTTTTTGTCTCAAAAACATAGGTTATGACCCCTCGTTGGAACGAGCTCGTTCCAACGAGGGGTCATAGCCTGTGTTTTTGAGACAAAAAATGAAAAAAATTAGTTATTCAAGAATTATTTTTGCAAGTGTCGTCTGCTTTTCAGGTTAGGTAAAGGGTTAAATAATCAACAATCATACTCAATTTGCTTCTATTTTGGTTCTCCAATTTACCAATTTTCACTCATTTTCCTTCGTTTGGGAGGTCAAATGTTATATCCCCCATGTCGGAGAGGTCAGCCTCCCTGTCGAGAAATCCCTGGCGCCACCCCTGATTATCTTTGAATGTGCGATATGTTCTCAATTTGTCATTCCCCCAGTCTTCGCATCATGGAACATTTCTGTCTGGAACCTTGGGAAGTGATCTGTTTTGAGATTATATTGGGTAGCATTTAACTCTTTTAACGACAATGGATCTTTTAGCACCGCGTTGAATTTCGGTACACCTGGCATTTCAGACCATTCTTGATTGATGGTAGAATCCTTTACCATATTTTCCGCCGAGTGAAGCAGGGACTGGTCCTTGAATTCAGCTATTCTGATGATATGTCGAACAGTATTCATTATTCCATCATGAATTAAAGGGAATCTACCTAGTTCTTCACTTGTGGCATAATTAGGTGATTTTCTATTAACACCAAGTACAGATTTACAAAATCTTAAATGCGTCTGCTCATTTGGTGTGATGTCAATTTTAGCAAGGTTAACCCTTTACCTATCACGCAAAGCGGACGCCACCTGTAAACAAAATTCTTGAATACCTATATTTTTTTTCATTTTTTGTGCGTCAAAAGCAGCTTATGACACCTCAATGGAACGAGCTCAAGCTATGTTTTTGAGATAACAAAATAAAAATAAGGAATATTGATTGGTGATTTTTGCGAATAGCGCTGGCCGGTTTTGGCCATTATGTCGGGTTGAGGGTTAATATCAGGCGCCCATAACTCACACCCATACAATAATATCGGTTTGATTAACTTGTCAAATAGTTTACACCATATATCCACGGAATTAATCTCATGTTTACGAAGCGCTGACGTTAGAGTCTATAACTTTGTTATCTTGACAAACTACATCGGCCTGGGCACTCCGAACATTTCCATTAAAAGAAAATGTAACCTCCAAATATGTATACTCTGTCACTAATTCTGAAATATTATCACCTAAACTAAATGTTGGTACCTTTTAAAGCTCTTTTTGAAACATCATACATTTAGTTTTGGAATGATTAACAAACAAATCATTTGTTGACGCATAGCTAAACAACTTATTCAAACACAGTTGGAAACCTGCTGATGTTTCCGACATCATTACTAAATCATCTACAAATCAAAGATGATTTGTGGATTTGTCACCAACAGTACTCTGTCTACATTTTTCAACAAATTGTTTTTCAATATCATCAACAAATATTTTAAAACGTGTAGGCGATACTATACACCCCTGCCTAACCCCAACCATAGATATCCTACGAGGACCAAACCTAGCACGGGTTTTGGTCGAAAAAGCACTAGTTGCATACATCGATTTTATAGTATTCAGAATATTCCCAGCAATACCGATGTGTTCTAACTTAGCAAACATAAGATATCTATTAATCGAATCAAACGCTTTACGAAAATTAACGAACGCAGTATAAATTTTGTTCCCTTCATTGTGTATTTTTGACTTATAGATTTTGATATGAACCCGCTATCTTTTGTACTTCTTTTGCTTTCTGCATCCAAACTGATTATCACTTATTATTCCATTAATTTCTATGTAATCCGAAATCCTATTGTTAATTATTTTATTGAATAACTTCCCCATAAAGCTACTCATCGCAATCACCCAAAATGTGGTCGGATCATACCTGTCTTCCTTTTTGTAAATTGGTGCAAGAACTGACTCACTCCAACTTATCTTTTTATCTTGCAGACGTAAGGACAATATTAAATATCTTAGTTAAGTTATCTGTTATGAAGTAGCCGGCTGTTTTCAAAAGTTCATTCCATATTAAATCTTTACCCAACGTAACGGCCAAAACCGGCCAGCACTATTCTTAAAAATCGCCAATTAATTTTCATCATTTTTTGTCTCAAAAACATAGGTCATCACACCTCATTATAACGTCTAAATGTTTATTTCTTCATTAGGTCCAACCAAGACGGTGTGACGTATTGGGATCGTTATCCTTTCTTTCTTTCTTTCTTTCTTTTTTCGTCAGATGAAAAATAGGGGACTTCCCCTTAATCCACACTAACAAAAGTTGGTACACTAATTATACAATAACATGATTTTCGAGGGCGTTGGGTTCCATTACTTGACTGCCATCAGTGATTAGCAGCCCAGCAGTCATTAGCGGCCCTCCTCCGCTAATGGGTCTGGCTGGCTAACCACAGATGGAGAGGTCCGATAATGGAGCCAAACGACACCTGAGAAAATCACATTATTGTTATTATTATTAATACTTAGAAATCATAAGAACGATTTTCGACCCTTTTGGATTTATAATATTTACTGATAAGAATCAATGTGAAACACCATTTATTAAGCAATTTAACCCTTCACCCAACGTAACGGACAAAATCGGTCAGCGCTATTCACAAAAATCACCATCCAATTTTCTTTATTTTTTCACTTTTTGTCTCAAAAACATAGCTTATGACCCTCATTGGAACGAGTTCAACGAGCTCGTTCCAATGAGGAGTAATAAGCTAGGTTTTTGACGCAAAAAAAAAATGAAAAAAATAGTTATTCAGGAATTTTATTTGCAAGTGTCGTCTGCCTTTCGTGTTAGGTAAAGGTAAAGGCAGAACATAAATATTTATCTCAATCAACCAACACCAATGAAAGGTAAACTCGTTCGGGAAATGTAAACAGATTTACAGGAAGACGAAATGACGTCGTGCGTAGAAAGTCAGCGCATACTAGCCGATCCGCGGGGTTATCCTAAATACCAGAACCGCAAAGGACCCCCAGAACCACAGGACCCCTCAAAATTACATTTGCGCAGTGCTTTGTGGTGAAATATTTTTATTTCCTGTATTAATCCTTACAGAAAACATGAATAGAAGTAAATTCATTCTCATAGTCACCTTTGTCGGGGCGGTCTGGGGGTATCTGGTATTTGGTATTTTTTTCTCCCAAACACCAGAACCCCCAGAACCACACAGAATTCCCCAGAACCACCCTCTAAATGACATTTGCATGCTGTTTTGGGAGAAAATATTTCATTTCCTGAAACTGAAATTGAATTTATTCACAAATTTGTCCCTGCATCGGCATTTGCTTGGCTGGTCACAATCGTGCTATTATATGATCAACATTTTGCTTGGTGAGGTTGTCAAGGTGATAGCTTGGATGTTCGATTTTGGTGTTTAAAAGTGTATATAATTTCGATAATCTTTCTCACTCGGGCTAAATGTAAAGTGTAAAGATAGGTATATGGCGGACCCTGAAAACCGCTTTCTCACTTAAACAGGTAGCAATAATTCAAGCGCTTCTAATAAAGCATGAAATTTTATGTCCATTACAGAGTTTCTGTTTAGCGCTATAATGGGATATGTGGTAAGAGATTAAACGTAGTATAAGCCAGTGCTCTCCTGTAGTCCTTTTCTACGTAATTATGGCCAGTTAATAGGTAATTGTTGGGAAAACAGTACATCGCACATGTTCTGGGCACACAACCATATTACGCATCAGGCCTGTCACAGAATGTCAACATATACCGAATAGCAAAACTTTCAAGGGAACTTTAAAGCGAATATTAAATTAAGATAGATCTAAGCGACCAAGTTCAAGAGAAGCGATTAAACTGAGAATTGATGTTCTGGGTATCGAAATAAAAAAAATCAGGGTGTTTCTAGAAAATTTCATTCCAGTCTGAAGGTGTCTAAGACTGTGGGTCTCGGCGAGAAAATGGGAATGTCCGATGCTATAGCTTAGAAGAGGTGTCGCATCGGTACGAAAGTATAGGCACGTTGTAGTGTAGGGGGACCACAGAGCTCATATTTAGAATAGGTGCAGTCACGGCCCAAGTCGGTGGCGATATCTGAGTGTAGAATCAGAAATAGAAGGTGCGAGCTCAGGAAGCTATTAGTATTTAGGAAGACGGCATACCTGTTTTAGAAGGCAAGACATTCGTAGGCAGAGTATGCTTGCCTGTATGAACACTATTATGAGATAAACGCTGGGGAGAGTTTAACCCCATTGGTGGCGACTGCTTGAGTGAAAAGCGTCCAGTAAAGTGACAATAAGCTAGCGGTCGTGCGACGGCAGAGGAAGAGTGACATTCCGTCACTTGTTAGAGGGAAGGCGACTTAGTAAAGTGACAATACGTTAGCGGCTGTGCGACGGCAGTCGTAGAGTGACATACCATCACATGTCGAGTAAAAACGTCCGGTAAAGTAACAATGAGTTAGTGGCCGGTCGACGGCAGTGAAAGAGTGAAGTGAAGAGGCAACCAAAGAACAAACGTGAGAAGAAAGGAAAACCAGCGACAACAGAGAATGCGGGCCCGCAAGTGACTCAAAAACTGTGAGGGGTAGGTGTGATTGACGTTTTGTTCTCTTTTTCCTTTGGATTTCCTGTAAAGCACAAATTACCATATTTATTTTTATATATATGTATTAAAATTGTTGGTTTTGGTGAACCCCTGTTGATTCATGCTTTTTGACTAAAATTCAATGATCCCTTCAGGATAAGAACCACCCCAACAAAAGTGAAACGGGTTGGTTCGTTGCGGTGAGACATACGTTCACGCGCGGATTTAGGCGATACTCCTTGAGTTTTGGCTGAATACGCGGCGTGAATCGATTTCCCCCATCAACGACAAAGCCCGGTTTCTGACAGAGGTGGCCATTCAAAGGTGCGTCGATTTACCCAATAACACCCAATACTGCTCAATAATATTAATAGTTCATTTTGGTAGTACTTGGTAAAGACAATACGGGTTTTATTTTAGTTTAAATAGTATACTACTCAAAGTTTGCTAAGCACCAAATATTTGACACATCATTGTGAAATTTGCTTCTGACATATTTGCGATATTTTTGGTGGATATGATTGAGGAATGTATTGAGATGGTCTCCGGTGTTTACATTAGCTCTCTTGACAGGCAGACTTTTCGTGGCAGTCATGGAAAGCATGCACCCCTTGACTTTCCTGATGGTTTCGTGTACTGTCTACACGTACATGACATGTGTAGGGTATTTAATCTTCATTTCAACACAAACCCTTGTGATTTAATGATTGAATATGTAAATGCAAATGTTAGAAGACATTTGTCTGAAGCAGAAATGTAATGTGACGGGCTGTTGGGATGGTGGAGCAAGGGGCTACCCATCGTCGGGTTGGTGAAGCAGGCCTGGTCTTTTGAGGAGAGCTATAGCTCTCGTCCTCCAAATGAGGACTCCAAATGCTAATCTTGGTAAATTTATTTGATTTGAAATAAATACTGTTTAAACTAAACTGGTCCCATCTCAGGGACAAGATTAGAACCAGTTTGGGTTCTAAAGAGAACCTATATTTTTTGCAGTGTAGTTATTATTTTATCCTCCCTGAATATTGATAAATGGACTGACCCATCTCACTGTAACGCGATACCATTCCATGAAACGAGGGTTCAAAGGGTTAAAAACTCAAGACTATGCATTGCTTTCATTAACTGTATTCGAAAATGCCGTATTCGGCTCTTCTATTTCGACTCGAAGTCGACTCGTATATGCGTTTCTAATCGAATTATTTTTCGAATAACGAATATTCATAGGACCTAAATATTGGATTGGGTGGCAAAGTGAGGATACGAAATACTTTAATGGTTGTGGTTGGTGTAGCGCCTGTTGAGTAAGATCGATAGGCGTATGTGATCCGGACAATTCGTCCCTTGAGTTCCAATGTGTTCTATGTGCCAACTGGCACATTGAACACATTGGAACTCGGGGGACGAATTGTGGAATGGCAGGTTGGACGTGCTTGGCAGAAATTGCCTGAAGAAATTTCGAAAAATTTTTTTGTTGAAATCAAAACTTATTGGAGCTTGTATCTGTTATGTGAAATGCAACACAAAATGCTGGATACATAGAAGCGTATTAGTTGATTTACAAAACAACGCGACAAAGAGACATTTACCCGGTAAATGTCTCTTTGTCGCGTTTTGTAAATCAACTAATACGCTTTCAATTAAAGATGGAAGCAATACAAAATCATCAAATAAATGATATGAAAATAGTCTGTAAAACAAGAAAGAATGAACTAAATGCCCATAACAGGGGAAACTTCGTCTTTTAACCCGTTCTTGTTGAAAATAATGTTTACATTATTTTCTCCATAGACAACAGTGTTAAAATGTAGACAGTATTTTCTTCAAAACTGACGCATGCGCAGTCACCACCGGATGAATTTCTGGGTATGCAAAAGAGTAGAATTGTTCATTGTTTTGGCCACAACGAAAGTCGTGGCTCCTCGCTGAAACAAGCTATATGATCTATGTTTTCAAAGCAAAAAGATGAAAAATAAAAAAAAATTGAATGACGACTTTTTATCCGGATTTTTTCAAATGTCATTGGTGTTACCGAGTGCCGGTTAAAGGCCGAACCTTTCCTCTCTCCTCCCCAATGCAATCCATACGCATATGTTGTAAGGTAAAGTTTAATGGACAACGCTTGAAAAGTAATAGTACCCAGTAACCCCACCCACGTAAGGTACACCGATTTATCCGACATGTGAATGTGGATTGTCGACATTCTGGAGATAGTAAAAGTTGTTTTGGGGGGTTTTTTTTGGTGGGGGGTGCTTGTGGACAAATGACACTTTTGACATCCAGTGTCATCTCGTGTAGGACAGTTTTATGTGTGGAAGATGTCGGAGTGCCCGGCGAGAACTGTCAGACTCCCCAACGTACTAAGTTCGCACAAGCAGGGATAACATTGGTTAAAGAGATCGAACCGCGGGTCTTTCGGTTTTAAGTCCAATGCTGAGCCACTACGCTGCTTCCTAACATGTTAGTTCTATTAAGCTGTGCTATAATATTGAATAATAATAACTGCAAATTTATCGAGCACATCATAGCCGTAGGAGATGGGAGGGTGGGAGACCACCTCACCACCAGTGCCATGGAATTTAGAAATTTTCAGGGCAAGTACAGTGTATCTGCGAGGCAAATCCTTGGGGAGTGAAAGTCTTTCCTTTTTTTAAAAACAAATACAAAATACCCTCCATTACTCCCACGGAATACATGCAATAAAGTATAGAAAGCTATACGCGTTCGAGTACTGATAACGAACAGTACAGCCGCCGTGGTCTGGTCGCTTTCTACGGTGGGCAATATTTCCACGGACGCAATAATATTAGATTCGAAACACTAATTATAGGAATAATTATAATAATAATCAAAAATTTAATTAATGAAGCACCGGGTACAACCCGGTGCTTCACTAATTAAAATTTTGCTGATGATGATTTTTTTTACCTGGTAAACGCATGTGTGGACTTCACTGCCCACGCGTGGATTATGACCAGTCCACGGTGACTGTACTGTAGTGTCCATTTTTGAATAAAATGGGGATGAGACGGTTGTCACGTCCATAATAAAATCGAAAATGGAAACTTAAATTCCACGAAATGTACTTGACGTCCAAAAATAAAAATTCTAGAGAAATGTTTAATCTGTATCCTGTTCAACAACATCGGGGACTACAAGTATCCTTCAAAATTATTGAGCGCGCAGTCGACTCATACGAACGGAGAAAGTCTGTATTATAAAAGCGTAGTTAGTAAAGAATTTGTAAATTTAACTCTCTGCCGCCATGCCCGTAAAAGTGTACGTTTGGAAATTTACGTCTCTCGATGCAGTGGGACACGCCTCGTTGTCTCTGAGCGACGGAACACATATCAGTTGGTGGCCAGAGGAGGACAGAAAAAGTCTGCCAACGGGTCATGCGAAAAAGGCAAAAGCGGTTGAAGACCAAACTTTAAAAGATGACATAGAACTCGAGGAGAAGGAACCTGATGAAGTTATATCGCTGCCAAGTGGAAAACTGGATGAGAAGAAAATAAACGATTGGTGGAAAGTTTTCAAAACAAAGGAAAAGTGGAAGTTATTGACAATGAATTGCTCAACAGTTGTGTACACAGCCCTGGAAGTTGGAGGAGCAATGAAATATCTCTCACGAAGTGATTGGTATAATCCTGTTATTTGGACACCGAATCAAGTGTTGGAGTTTGCGCGCCTTTTGGAGAAATGTATGAAAAATCCCAAGTCCGTTTGCGACAATTTGGAGTCAACTTTTATTGCGAACTTCAAATCCTTCTAATTCCATTAAGGCATTTTTAGAAAGGGATTACCGCTTGAAACCTGTTGGGACGCTTGGGTGTATGTCAAAATAAGACAGTTATGAACTTCTGGACTATATGCGGCTGAAGCAATTATTTGTCTGAAATGATCAATAAAATTTGCAGACTCTTGTCACACGAATATTTTTATTTCGACGCGCAGGAAGTGGTGTGTGTCGTGGGAGGAGACCATAAAAAAGTCCGATGGCAACTAACGATGCTTCAAAAGAATCTAAGCGGCATATAGATTTTTTTTTAAAAAAAATAGAAAATTCATCTTTTTATCTCGAAATTTCGAGATTTTAATCGAAGTTTCGACTTTTTATCTCGAAATTTCGGGATGAAATCCCTCGAAATTTTTACTTTTTATCTCCAAATTTCTAGTTTTTATCTCGAAATTTTAAGTCAAAGTTTTGACTTTTTGATTTTTTAATACGAATTTAGATAAAAAGTCGACATTTCGAGATAAACAGTCGAAATTCCGAGATAGAAATTCAAAATGTCGACTTTTTAAAAAATTCTACACGTCACCAAGACGCTTCCGTGTAATGCACAGCATTGCCACGTGCTACAAGTGTTTCATTTTCTCTCAGAAATGTTATTGTCTTCAACTTTATTCAGCGATGCTTTGTGGGGTAAATCTGTGTAGGTTATTTATGACTTCAATTCCTATCACCTTCCGCCCATAAAGAAGGGTCTCCATCTTTTTAACCCTTTACCCAACGCAGACGATTTCAAAATTTATTATTTTAAATATCATTTTTTAATTTTTTTAAAAAAATGTCAACAAAACCATATCATGTGACCCCTCTTTGGAACGAGCCCGACGAGCTCGTTCCAATGAGGGGGTCACATAATATGGTTTTGTTGAAATTTTTCAAAAAATAATATTTTTTCAGCTGCTGAATTTGCATATTACGCGGGCGGATGCGTGCGATTCGTTGGGTAAAGGGTTAACTACTAACCTATAGAGAGTAATCGCTTGACTGGACTGGTTACGTGTAATACGTGAAATAATTCATGAGAGGTGAGGGACGTTGTACAAACACGAGTGCGCGAATGCGTACGAGTGTTTTACAATATAGTCCCTCGCCTCGAAGGAATTATTTCACGTAACCAGTCCAGTCAAGCGCATACTCGGTTTATTACCTTTCATTATTAAAGATAATTATTTTATTTAACCCTTTACTTAACGTAACGACCAAAACCGGCCAGCACTATTCTCAAAAATCGCAAATTTATTTTCATTATTTTTTTCATTTTTTGTCACTAAAACATAGGTCATGACCCCTCATTGGAACGAGCTCTTCGAGTGTACTAAGGCGTATGTTTTTGAGACAAAAAATGAATTTAATAGTTATTCAAGAATTTTTTTTGCAAGTGTCGTCTGCTTTTCATGTTAGGTAAAGGGTTAAAACAACAAAGAACAATGAAGTCCCCGTTACACCCACGGTAAATCGTCTTCGTTTGCGCGCACGGACACATGTCACAATTCTTGATTTCCTAATTCACTTGTGAAGTTATAGTTTATGATCAAACCCGGAAATCCCAGTAAATCACACTTTGGAAAGTAATAAATTAATGTATCGGCCATACCGACGATATTCACAAAAGTCGCAATACAGATTTTATTACTATTTTCTCTGAAATTCTACCTTTATGATCCCTCAATGTAGGGGCGGATTGGGACAAGAAAAGTTACCGGGAAATGCACTGGGGTGGGGGTGGACCTGGAGAAAATTTAGATTTTTCGAACTGCCACCATTTGATAATTTGTAATTATGTTAAAAGTCAAGGGTGTAGCCAGGATAAATGAAGTGGTGGGGGGGGGGGGGAATACTTCCCTGGCGCCAAAGCAGCAGGAAAATATTTTTCCTCCCCACTTCACCTCAAGCTGCTTTAACCCTTTACCCAACGTAACAGCCAAAACCAGCCGGTGCTATTCACAAAAATGACCATTCAATTTTCATTACCTTTTTTATTTGTTGTCTCAAAAACATAGGTTATGACCCCTTATTGGAATGAGCTCGTTGAGCTCGTTCTAATGAGTCTCTAATGCTATGTTTTTGACGTAAAAAAAATAAAAAATTAGTTATTCAAGAATTGAATTTGCAAGTGTACTTTTTAAGGCGTAAGTACCCAGAAATGCTTACACTACAACTGAAATTTTCTTCAATGAACACTGTATTATCAGTTGATTCTCAGGTCATATTATTTTCGGTGTCTTCCCACTGGACCAATTCCCCTTAGACCAACTACATAGTGTTTCTGATTAAGGGTTGATTAAGGATAATTAGGAAAACAATTATTTATAAAAATCTGCCCTGCATCTATAAAATATCGACAAACCCGAAAATGAGCAGACTATCATCTGAAAAATGAGGCCCCCCAGAGGGTGAATTTGGTGATGCTACCCTGCACAGCAGGGTAGCATCACTAAATTTACCCTCTGTTAACCATTCTGCAAATGACAGACTGCTTATTTTCAGGCCTGAATATCAATAACATTAAATACATTTATAAATATTTATAAATATATCAAATTATTGATAAAGAATAATTTTTAAAGTAGAACACACCAGTTGGTCTTAGAGGAATTGGTCTTTTGTGAATTGGCCTCGTGGGAGTTGGTCTACAGGGAATTGGTCAAGTGGGAATGAACCTCATGTTCCCATGAAAACCAGTTGATCATGTGATTTATTCCATGAATGCCATTGATCATGTGTCATTTGAACATCGCAGATTGATATTCATACTATATTCCATTTTCCAGAGTCTATTTTACATTCTGTAATTTCGGTATACGTTTTATAAATAGAAGGTTTCTCCGACTCGAGTGAGAGTTGTATTTGAGGCACTATATTGACTGTTTGTGGGGACTATTTTGTGTCAGAAGTTACGTTGTTTTTGTTTCTTTTTTTTTCGGAATACACCTTAATCAAATTATGCTTAGTCAAGGCTGTGCCTTGTAGATAAACCCACTCGATAGCTTGTCCGACCAAAATGTAATTCTGTTTTATGAAGTAGTTCATGGAATTTACACGTGATCAATGTATTTCATCACCTCGTGGATTTCAAACAGCCATGATTCAATTCTTAACCTTGAACACGTAAGGCCGCTTATCCGGCCCAGGAACATCAATGTCAGCATTCGTCGTCATTGCATTAAGTAGAATGGATTCTGCTAAGTGAATGTGTGGGGTTGACCAATTAATATTTTCAACGTGCAGCCGAAAGGCTGCACGTTGAAAATATTAATTAGTTAATCCCCAAATAATGAATATGGACTATTCCATCTGCTGCAATTGAACTGACATGGAAGATACCACGAGGATTCAAAGGGTTAAATGACCCAAGATATATCAGGGTGAGAGGGTATGAACCAATTTTATAAGTTTCAGGCATCAGTGTGCATAACGTTGACCTTTTCTAGAAAAAATGGGGAGGGAGTCACCCAGTCCCCATCCTGTGGATACGACGCTGCTAAAAACTAAATTGTAATGATAACATAAGACACATCTCCACCCCACCCCTACCCCATTCCACCCACACACACATTTTTTTTTTATGCAAAATAATTAAAATATTTACCTGATATACAGTCATGCCTGAAAACTCTTAACAATGGTTCATGTTTCCTCACCCGCACTTCCTATGAAAGATATGTGTGTCTCAAGTGAGAAGGCCATGTGAGATAGATATCTATCTCACATGACCCACGTGACCGTTTGTTGTACTGGATGTTAATAATAACTGTATATTGTGTACAGTTTGTTCAATTTCTTAACTTAATTCCCATCACAACAGCGTCCATCGATCGATTGGTGCATGCGCCCAACTGACGTCATCCCAATGTGTCAATGTTCATTTCGCTACAAATCTTTAATCCATGTCTTGCCGGCGTTGGAATTTAATTTCGTGGTATATACATAACTTTTGTGTGCTCTTTCCGATAAGTAAATTTTTCTTTTCAGAAATGGACAACAAAATTGTTCGATATAACTGCACGTGCCACTGAATTACTTTTGATGACGTCAGAGTGTTTTAGTGAGGGGAGAAAATTATTCCTGGATGGGGTGGGTGTGAGATGGGGAAATTTCACCCTCGGGACAAGATATTTGGTCCAGACACTCGGCAAGCCTCGTGTCTGTCCCAAATATCTTGCCCTCGGCTGAGATTTCTCCATCTCACACATCAGGGATAATAATATTCTCACCCTGATAGTTCTTGGGGCATTGTTCATTTTCTGAGTATTTTAGCTTTCAAAAAGTAATAGGGGTGTTCCAATTGGCACGAAAATTTCATTTTTGTCCCAGAAAAGACCCTGGTTCTTCATATGGGACACACATATTTTGCAACTACCAATTTTGCACCCCCCCCCCCCCCACACACACACACACACACTTTATTTACCATGGCCAAGCCCCTGGTTTTTAGTTCGCACATACTTTGATAATTTCACGATGCGGAAGTTATACAAATACAGAATGTTACGCATAAAATAACCGATAGCTTGTGTCGTCAAATTCATGTAAAAACTTGTTCATTGAACTCTGTCAAACAAGATAAAATGGATTAAATTTATAGTTGTATTATGAGCAAAAATTGTTTACTTTAAATTTCAGTATTTTGATATCAGTTTGCAGAATATTAAAGGATGTGAATATCTTAAGTGTCTATACGTACACAAACGGAAAGAGCTGAGTACTGCGAAAACACCCCCACAGTGGAGTTTCCACTCATAATTTTTCACATGCCCTGAAGAAAATGTAAAAATCACAAACAATTTTTCGGTAAATGGAACTCAAATCCAACCAAAAGGTGTATCGGTTGAAACGTTATGCGTTTTTACTTAATATAAGCAGGAACGCTACAACAAGGTGTGCGGGGGTGGGGGGGTGGGGGAGGGGGGGGGGGGTAGAAACTTAAAGCCTCGACGACCAACAATTTAAAATTTCATGACCTATGTTAGTAGATTTCGTGGCATTGTACCTGTGGCCTTTGCCGTTTCTAACAGACATTAACCCTTTACCCACGAGGAGTTGACAGTTGCTCGTCGTTGCTCGGTGGTTCTCTCCAGGTACTCCGGCTTCCTCCACCCGTAAAACTGTCTCGGTCACGATTAGCCATTGTGCATAAGTATTTGACCTTAAACACCAATAAATAAATAAATACAAATAACCCTTTACCCAACATAACGGCCAAAACACACCATTCAATTGTCATTATTTTTCATTTTTGCGTCAAAAACACAGCTTATGACACCTCATTGGAACGAGCTCCTTCCAATGAGGGGTCATAAGCTATGTTTTTTTATGCAATTTTTTTTTTAAAAATTAGTTATTCAATAATTTTGTTTTGCAAGTGTCGTCTGCTTTTCATGTTTGGTAAAAGGTCAAGTGGTTTTTAAACATATGTCAAGAGATTGTCTAACTGCAGTCAGAATTTCGTCCCTTGTGTGCAACAAGGCGTCACCTGCAATGCCAAAGTATTGCAGATAGTACCTTGTTCGACTCAGGGCCGGGGAGAGGAAATTCGGATCACAGAGTTGATTCTGTGACGGGCCCCCTTCAAAAGTGTCGGGACAGTGATGCAGATGCCGAAGGCACGAGCGATGATAGTAGGGTTTGTGCCCCCCCCCCCCCCCCCCACCCTCCAAGAAAATGTTGAAATAATTTATTAAATAGAGACTTCTGTCGACTTTGGGGATACAAAATCATGTTATATTTTGGCCGTTAAAAAGACGTTTCTTTGCAGCATTTTTCAAATTTCCAAGTTCATCAGTGAGTTTTAAACAAATTAAACAATGTTAATGGATCCCTAAATACTCTTCTCTTTGGCGATCCCCAATATTCAGATGAGGCTAATAGTGAGCTTTTTTGGCTTTCCAGCAATACTGGGAGATTCGATAGTCGCTGGTGGTGAGTGTGAGCAGTTGGTGACTGTATCCCATTGGATACTATTGAATCCGTCAGTCCCACTTATCGTTTTGTACATGGTGACGTTCCCTGCGTAACAGGCTGTCTAAAATAGGAATAATAGACATGTTTACTTGTTCGAAAATCTTGCCAGATCCCATAGTTCCCACCATTCACTCTATAAACAAGTTGCAGCCAGTTTCTGTCCAGACATACAATTTATCAAGAAGTTGAGTTTCACACACTTACTATTATTGTATGACAACTTTAGAGTGCAATGATTTGTAATATCATCTAAGTCAAAGTGTAACTCCTCACCAGCACCTGCACCCGTTTGAATGTTTTTGTATCAGAATTGAATATTGTTGTAAGGGGGGGGGGGGCGTTTAAATATAGGCTTAGCCTGTTCGCCAAACCCTATTTCATATCTGAAGGAAATAAAATTACTGTTTTAAAAAAAAATCAGTGAGTATCTAGTGACCTGGAGTTATAGATTTTGACTGCACAATTCTTAAAGTGATAACTTTATTACGTCAAGTTGATTAAATAAAGTTATTACTTCAAGAATCATGCAGTCCAAATTTACAACCATTGGTCAAGTGCAGAGTTCCATTCACGACACAGCTCCCTTCTTAACTGTTCGCACAGAAGGCAGAAGCTAGACATGGCCTGAAATGAGAGCCCGTATTTTATTTTTTTTGATTTGATACGTCCTTTAAATGGACGTACCAGACGAAAAATTAAAATACAGTCTTTCAGGCCATGTTTGGACTGAGGGGGAGGGGGGACCCAAGAATCCTGGACTCACGGGCCAAACCCTGAACCCCAAAGTTCCGGGTCCCCGGGTTACTACGCCGGGCTCCACCCTCTCCCCGACCCTGGTTTGATTCAATTCGCATTACTGATGGAACCTTGTTGACTATATTGAACTCAAAAGATGATTTCCAACTCTCGCGGCCAAAGGTCATAGTCATACATTTCGAATAAATAGGAGAGGATTCATTCTTCAGCAGTTGGAAATTCACAGATAGTAGATGGAAAATTCTCACCCAGGTAAGGTAGGGGTGGGGGAATCCACACTTTCAATTAAGCAAACTCATCCGTGGGCGGTTTTAAACAACATTCAGTTAAGTTTCCACTAATTTGGATACACCGTGCCAAGCACGTGTGCGCCGGGTCGACCATAGTTCGACCCGGCATGGGAAATTTTTTTAATTTGGCATTAAAAGGAGCAATTTCCTGTCTTCTGAAAGATCAATTCCTACTTCAACATACCCCAAAATTTTGCATTAAAAGGTGCAATATCCTGTCTTCCGAAGGACCATTGAGAATCATTTTACCCCCCCCCCCCCCCTCCCTCCACCTCCACAAAGTGACTAAATTCCACGAATTTGGATACTCTTTTCCAAGCACATTAAAGTTTCCAAACAATGTTGCCGAAGAGCTATTACTAGCGGCGGTGCTTAATGCCGGCAAATGTGCCCCACTGCCCCGTGTCGACCATGGTTCCACCCGGCATGTAAAAATTTTAAAATTTGGCATTAAAAGGAGCAATTTCCTGTCTTTGTCCCATGGAAAGCCTCTGTTTACGAGAGCATTTCTCCTGCTTTCAATTACCAGTAACCAGTCATCTCTTCTCGAAAGGAATGGTTTCGCGCGCCGAATGCGCGCAGGGACGGTATGGGGGACAAGCCCCTTTCGACCCTCGGTGACTGTAGAAGATTGGTATTGCATGTCTAGGCGTGTCAAAGGAGGAAAAGGAAGGAGGAGGTTTAGCCGCGTTTGTTCCTTTTTCGGTGTTTTTTCCTTGGAGGTGGTTGTGATGGTGATGTTGCTGTTGCTTGGATTTCTTGGGCCGCTGTGGTGTGCATCTCTTTAGGACAGTATTTGTAGCTCTCTTCTAGTAGTGCTTTGGATCTTTTCAGGAGTTCTTCTACCGACAAATTGGCCGGATCTTCCTGGTCCAGGCGTTCCGGTAGTGAAGGAAGAGGGGAGTGAGGGGTGGGAGGTGGTGAAAAAGCAACTTCCAGTTCCTCCTCAGTCTCCACTGGACGTTCCTCATCCAACTTTACCGGCTCAGGAGCCGGCAGTTGATTGGGAGTACCAGTGGGACAAGGAGGGGAACTGGCGGCTGCCTCCAGGACATCCACCCCCTCACTCAACTCTTTCTTCCTGTTCCGGAATGCCTCCAAGCGCCGGGTGTCCCTGCGCTTGGTTGATGGACTCTTCTTCTTCTTCTTCTTCTTCTTCTTCTCAGGGCCTCCGTGCCTCTTCGGGTGAGGACCAGTGGGAGAGGGGATCTTCTCTCCAAAGGTGCTACCTCTCCCCGAAGAGGATGGTGTTTCGTCTTTTTCAGGTTTCTTAACTTGGAATTCCAATTTTAGGTAGATACTCATGCCTACCTCCTGGACAGTCCAGGAGACAGGACATGAGATGCCCAGAGCTGCGATGGTTTTCTCCAATCTATCTGGTAGCTCCATGGTAGATGTGTACACTCTGCAGTCAGAAGTGTGAATGACGTCATCTCTTCTGTTAATTTGTTAATGTTTTGTATTGTCGTAGTTGTGTATAATCTGTGTGTTGAATAAACACCTCAAATATAACAATAGAGACATAGACATTGGAGTATATTCAATGTAATTACAGGTGTAAATTGACAACTCTGAGTTAATTCACTGGTAGATAAAATAGATCAAAGTGGTTAAAATTGGAAAACAGTGTCTGAAAATTTTCTGGGGGGGGGGGGGGGGGAGCGAAATTTTTGTAGGAAGGGCGAAATTTTTTCCGCCCCCCCCCCCCCCCCCCCTAGTTGCAGGCCTGCATGTGACTGGAGGAAAGGAGTACTAGGGCTCTGCGAAGCTACAAGATTCGATTCGATTTCGAATCTTAGGTTGATAATTGATTCGATTCGAAATCACCTGCCGGATTCGTTTCTCTTCGAATCATTACACGAAAATATATAGAGAGTAATCGCTTGACTGGACTGGTTACCTGAAATAATTCATGAGATGTGAGGGACGTTGTACAAACACGAGTGCGTGAATGCGCACGAATGTTTTACAATATAGTCACTCGCCTCGAATAAATTATTTCACGTAACCACTCCAGTCAAGCAATTACTCTGTTTATAACTTTTCATTTTTAAAGATAATTATATTATTTAACCTTTTACCTAATGTAACGGCCAAAAACGACTAGCGCTATTCTCAAAACTCGCCAATTAATTTTCATTATTTTTTTCATTTTTGTCTCTAAAACATAGGTTATGACCCCTCATTGGAACGAGCTTGTCGAGCTCGTTCCAATGAGGGGTCATATCCTATGTTTTTGAGACCAAAGGTGAAAATAATAGTTATTCAAGAATTTTTTTTGCAAGTGTCGTCTGATTTTCATTTTTGGTAGAGTTAAAAAACAAAAAATAATTAAGTTCCCATTACACCCACGGCAAAGCGTTTTCGTTTGCGCGCACGGATACATGACCCAATTGTTGATTGCATAATTCACTTATGAAGTTATCGTTTATAGTCAAACCCGGATATCCCAGAAAATCACTCTTTGGAAAGTAATAAAGCTTGGTATTGGTCATTGTGGTCGTCTCACGAAACGTATAGCCCAGAAACTTGTAGGTAAATTTACTTGTAGGTAAATAGTGCTGAAAATAAAAACATTGTGTCATCTCTATTAATTTAAATAGCATCTGACCCATGCCTCTACTCAAGCTAATTCCAGTCTCATTAGTCTCTGTCACTGTTGAATTCATTTATTTATTTATATATTGGTGTTTAAGGTCACATATTTATACACAATGGCTAATCATGACCACGATAGTTTTTACGGGCGGAGGAAGCCGGACTATCCGAAGAGAACCACCGATCAACGGCGAGCAACTGTCAGCTCCCCAACATACTAACTCCAACCAAGCAGGGTTAACATTGGTTGAAGACAGGTGCACCATCGACGTGTAGAACGCCTTAGTACACAACGTCAGAGTGCCCCTCACGTGCATGGGCAACAGGGTGAAGTGTCTTGCCCAAGAACACAACGCGGTTGCCGCAGGTGGGATTCGAACCGAGTACCTCTCGGCTTGCAGCCTGCACCTCTACCAACTGAGCCACCGCGCCCCTCTACTGAAAACAATGTTAAAGTTTCCAAACAATGTTGCCGAAGAGCTATTACTAGCGGCAGTGCTTTGTGCCGGCAAATATCGTACCCGTTCCTGAGTAACAATCCAACTACAGAATCAAGGCATGTCTTCTAGGAAGGCATGCCTTGGTGATGTAGCTGGAATATTTTATCAGTCGGGAAGTGAGCCGTCAGAGTTTGAACAATCAGGTTTACAGCCCCCCCCCCCCCCCACACACACACCCTTTATCGGTCATATTCAAGAATTCGATTCGATTTCGAATAAAAGACCCGATTCGATTCGAGATTCGATTCGAATAAAAAAATGTGTGATTCGCAGAGCCCAGGGGATTGTCATCTGGGAAAATTTCCAAGGGGAAAATGTGTTTGTGGAAAATGTTTGGAGCCCATGCTATAACACTGCCATAGATGCTTAACATGATATTAACCCTTCAACCAATGCACACTATATCCAAATTTGTAATTTTTTTTTTTTTTTTAAATTCTTCAACAAAATTCAACAAACCCGTATTATGTGATCCCTCACAAATGAGTGGGTCACATGAGGTAGTTTTGTTGGTTGTTTATACCCCCCCCCCCCCCCCCCGCAACTAAAAGTCGGGAGTATATTGTTTTTACCCCCGTCTGTCCGTCCGTCCGCCTGTTCGATGTAACCATGTCTATACCCCATCTCCCTCAATTTTTTCCAAAAACGAATTTTTACCGTTGTAGGAACGAATTAAAATGATTGATTTTTCCATAAAAAATTAAACCCACAACTCTGATTTTTAAGAATATTCCTTAGAACGTTCGTCCATCCGTATGTAGGGTACAACTTATTTATTTATTTATTGGTGTTTAAGGTCACATATTCCGGAACAATGGCTAATCATGACCATGACAGTTTTACGAGTGGAGGAAGCCGGAGTACTCGGACACACAGGCAGGGTTAGCATTGGTTGAAGACAAGTGCACCATCGACGTGCAGTACGCCTTAGTACACAGCGCCACCGTGCCCCACGTGGGCTTTGGGGGTGAAGTGTCTTGCCCAAGGACAAAATGCGGTTGCCGCAGGGGGGATTCGAATCGAGAACCTCTCGGCTTGCAGCCTGCACCTCTACCTACTGAGCCACCGCGCCCCCTTATTTTACAAGGTATTTATAACATATACCAAAGGTGTGCATATTCCCAGGAAGTGGATTTAGTTAAATTTGTCACAAGGTTAAGAGTTGTTGCACTCAGCAAATTTTGTGAAATTTCGAATTTAGGATGCAAGGTTTGTTCGTCAAACTCCACCCACAGTTTTCAAGCTAGAAGTTTTGTTTTATTAAGCAGGGTTTTATACATATACTAAAGGTGTGCACATTGCCAGGAATGGGTTTTTGTTGAATTTTGTACAAAATTACGGGTTGTTGGACTTTGTGAAATTTTGAATGCAGGGTACATGATTTGTCCAGCTAACTGGTATGTAAATTAACCCTTTACCCAACGCAGACGATATCAAAATTTATTATTTGAAAAATCATTTTTTAGAAGTTTTCAAAAAATTTCAACACAATCATACCATGTGACCCCTCGTTGGAACGAGCTCGACGAGCTCGTTCCAAAGAGGGGTCACATGATATGGTTTTGTTGAAATTTTTTGAAAAATAACATTTTTTCAGATGCGAAATTTGTATATTACGCGAGCGGATGTGGCCGATTCGTTGGGTAAAGGGTTCAAGTACATGGTAGAAGTCGCGAGGGCATCATATGTGTCTTACAGACACAACACATGTACAAGTAATAAATCACTGTTTGCTCTCTAACCTCCCGTGTCCATGCGTATATCTCCAGCTATTGCTAGCATCATACAGGCATCTCTCCAAGAAGGTCATGTACCACCAGACCTGAAATTATCATTGGTATCACCACTTATCAAGAAACCTTCTCTTGATCCTGATATCTTGAAAAACCATAGGCCAGTTTCTAAATTACCTTTTTTAACGAAAGTTCTGGAAAAGATGGTACAACTTCGGAATTACCTTCAAAGTAATAATCTTCTTCAACCATATCAATCGGCTTATCAGCCAAACCACAGGACAGAAACTGCCCTCTTGAAAGTCGGTTCTTTTGGTCTTGTTGGATCTCTCGGTATGATACCGCCGGAAGTCGATGGATTATTTATTTTACTCAGGTATTAACTCTTTACCTAACATGAAAAGCAGACGACACTTGCAAAAAAAATTCCTGAATAACTATGTTTTTGAGACAAAAAATAAAAAATATTATGAAAATTAATGGGCGATTTTTGAGAATAGCGCTGGCCGGTTTTTGCCGTTATGTTGGGTAAAGGGTTAATGCACTTAGTGAGTATGATTCGAGCACAACCATGTGATTTTACACTATATAAAAACTGTGTATTATTATTATTATTATTATTATTATTATTATTATTATTATTATTATTATTATTATTATTATTATTATTATTATTGTTAGGTGCTGTGTGAGGGCCTGCTTCAGCCTAGTTTTCAACAGCTTGGTTTTAAATTACGCGGGCGGATGCGGCCGATTAGTTAGGTAAAGGGTTAATCATGATCTCCCAGTAATCTGTAGTTCAAAATGATACCAATAAATTGAAAGATTTATTCTGAACAAACGGGACCCACTCATCCCAGGATGGGAAGCCCCTCCTGTACAAAGACGAAAACATTGCCCAGTGCATATCATGGGAGATTAACAAAAGATGGAATTTCTAGCGGGATGGAACTACAGACGACCGATTTATATAACAGATTTATTTAGGCCCCATCAAAGTAGATCTTCTGTTTCTCAGGCCACTTTTTGTAAAACTGCATGTGGGCGGGTGTTTTTTTATTTTATTTTTTAATTTTGTAATTATGTTTTTGCCAGCAAAAGTTCATATTCTTTGTTTGTTTTATGTTTTAGGCCTCCTAACCTACAGAATAACAGGGGTGGTGTATTTCGTCCCTTGAGTTGCACTCAAGGGACCAATTTATCAATTTTATTAACTTGGGTAAAATATCAGACATAAGCCATGATTTTCTTTATATTTTTCAAGTTTGCATTGGTTATAAAACGAGAGCATGCAGCAGCCAAAGGAACCATGTTTGGGGCATGCGAAACAGAGTTTTAACTTTTCAGGGCCTTATTTGATTATTATATGCCACTATCGCGGTGGGCAAGACCGAAAAAGGCTGGAATCCCCCATGATGACAATCGAAAACTTCTTGAAGGAACTTTTAGATTTTCTTTTTCATTTTTTGTTATTGGGGTTTTAACGACACTTTCGAAAGCCTCAGACATTCCGAGTCTGACAGTTTTACGGGTGGGGGAAGGCGGAATACCCAGAGAGAACCACTGAGCAGTGAAGAGTAAATATCAGACTCCCCAATGTAGTAACTCTGCTTTAGTATAACACGTATGAAACGTACCTGATTATTTTGGCGGTGCAGCTATTGTTAAATTCCCACATGAACAGGACTTTTGCCGATGCAACCCTTTATGTTCCATCCAGCTAATCCTGCAAGTGGTATACGCAATGAGTATAGAGTATGCTATGGTGTGTATATAGAGGATATGGAATGAGTGTTTTTCTCATATAATATTTATGAAACGAGTCTAAGAATTTTCCGTTTTGGCGAGCCTCTGGCGAGCCCAAACGGAAAAATCGGACGAGTTTCATAAATATTATATGAGAAAAACACTCATTTCATATTCTATTTATCATATGACACACACACGCACAAATTAGCCACTTAGTATGACTTTTTAACCCATCACCTAACTTGAGTTGCAGACGGCACTTGGAAAAAACATCCTCGTATAACTAAAAAATTTCATTTTTTGCTTCCAAAACATAGGTTATGACTCCTCATTGGAACGAGCTCGTCGAGCTCGTTCCAATGAGGGGTCATAACCTATGTTTTGGAAGCAAACAGTGAAAATATAAAAAAAATGAATGGCGTTTTTCTTGTAGGTAAAAGATTAATACAATATAACCCACACTAAATAGGACATATAACGTAAATTCTCCATACTGAAATTATGCAAATGTGACCCAGCTGTATTTTGTTTATCCAATCAAATTGTCCAGTTTTGAAATTGACCAATAAAAGCTCCCAACTCTAGTTATGCAAATTATGAAAATGTGGTCCAGTTGTATTTTGTTCAGCCAATCAAACTGTCTAGTTTTGAAATTTACCAATGAAACTGACGGAAGGCTTTATTTATCACTGATTAATATGAAAACAAAATATCAAATGTTTTCAAGTGAACAAAACGGACAAGTCATATGATAAAGTGACATATGCACCTACGGGGTTCTGGGTATATGGTATGGGTATGTAATGGAATATTGAAGGGGAAGGTGAAGTTTTCCTCGCGAAAGTTTGACGTTGCTAATGACGCTGAGATCAGGGCTGGGAGGAGTTAACATTTTCCTTAACACGTTAACGTGTTAAATAATTACGCGTTAACGAGTTAAATGGCGTTAAATGTTAAAATGAAAAAAATTTAATAACCTCGGCCATTTTTATTGATTTGAATTTGAATATGATTGAACTTACGTACAGTTCGTCTCCTGAGTTCCAATGTATTCTATGTGCCTACTGGCACATTTAATAATACAATCGCTGCGGTCGTATCCTTAGAGACAGACATCCGTCGTTACTCCAATACCAGACATTACACGGAAAATAGGCGTTCGGATGAAGCTGATATTGCTGTATCGCCAAATATCGGCGGGCCAACTTCGGCAACTTTGGTAGGAGGGCTTCGTGATTTCTCCACCAAATCAATGGGCCGTCTATAAATTACTGACGGAAATCTAAATTAATCGTGTTATTCAATTTCGTCAAATGGCGCAGAATTCGACATCATCGGCACGCGCGATCCGGCTTGGGTAAACACAATATAATGATGCAATGCAACATTATACAATTATAATCTTAAAAGTTAAACGTTATTAACTTGGTTAAATTTTTTTAACGTTGTTAAAATAATTTAGCACGTTAACGTTTGAAACGTTAACTGATCCCATCGCTGGTTGTGACGCCATGATGCGAACACGGCATCACAGAAAAGTTTACCACTCTTGTCCACTGTACAATCCGACATAACTTTGTTTGGTTCAGGGTGTGTTGGGCTTCTCGTACAACACTGATATGATAGTATAGTATGTGCGATATATACCCTCGTAGGTCCCCTGTTAGCCATCAGTGCTACAGAACTTTCAAATGCCTTATATTATTCTGTGACTGGTAGTATGTACTACTAGGCCAATTGGTATTGTGGGGTTGGCGGGGGTAATGCACGGTTATCTCCTGTGGTAGTATGGGGTGTACGGTCTGTGCCCCTGCTGATTCAAAGTTAGCCCTTAGAACTATTGATTCACTCAAGGCATCATAATGCCCTATAGTGAGTTTAGATAGAACGTAATGATAGGCCAAGCTGCTTTGTGGAGTGGGGGTAATAAATGGGAGTCTAGTGCGATAGTATAGGGTGAACGGTCTGCACTCCCCTTGGTCTACTATTAGCCCTTGGTATTACTAACCCACCGAATGTATTTTACCATCGAGGGTATGTGCCCCTGCATGTAATGTGTATACACTCTGACGCGCTGTGCACTAGCACACAAGCAAATTCAACCAAACATCAGTCCCACGTTCTGTGGAATCCGTTTTAGAATATTCATCGACATATCTCACATGCAGCGCAAGTTATTTGTACACATTGTACACTATCACACACGCACATGTCGGTGCGATCAAACATACTGGGTTTTTTTCAATGTAAGGTACCCTAGCATATACTAGGCCAAGCAGACGTATAGAATGAGGCAGGTTTTGATGAATGGGGCGATTTGACTGCGCCTGTTAAAGACCCGACCGAGAGTCGAGATTAGAACAGGGTCTATGAAGGCTATGGGGTGATCTAGAAGCCAGGAGCCTTATTGGGAAGCATGACTATCATCTTAACCCTTTCCGACTACGGTAATTAATATTACGTACGGAAATTGCCGTGCGTCGCGACTACGGGATGTAATATTACGTACTCCTCCATTTAACCCTTTGAACCCGAGCGGTCGCTTTTTCGTCCAGGAATATGCTACGCCATAATTTCATTAAGTAGGATGGATGCTAAGTGCATGTGTGTGATAGACTAACTAATATTTTCAACGTGCAGACCCAAAACTGCACGTTGCAAATATTAATTGGTCTACTGCCAAGTAATGAATCTGGACTCTTCCTGTTGCTGTCATTGATATGGAAGATACCACCAGGGTTCAAAGGTCTAACGATTGCATTTGGCATCGCTAAAGCCCAATTCTACGCGACGTTGAACGTCACGTTAACGGTAGTCAGAAAGGGTTAAAGATATCACCCGAAAGATATCCTTCAAAAGGTATCCTCCAATATTCGTATATGTGCCAATGTATTGCTTGTGTTGTGCGCACATTGTTCACAAGCACAAAAGCACAGCAGCGTGTTTCTATGTACTGTATGTGATGGGAAAAAGTTGTGACAGATTGTCTGCTATCCCATAGACGCATCAGGGAAGTCATAACGTAGGTAGAACAGGGTATAGAAAGGTAAAAGCAGATGATCCCGAAGGAATCCGAACTTGGTAAATAGAAAGAAACCGATGATACTTTGAAAAGCAGAGGTAGCAAAAGAACCCTTGTACAATACAACAACACGCTCCAATTCTGTAGCCCTATGTTATATTGTTCTACATCATAAATGGGGATGGGGGCTTCGGTGGTCCTTTTTCTTTTTCTTTTTTTTTTTTTTTTGTTGCCTTTTTTGTGATTTGGAGTCATTGTCAGGTTCTTTGTGGTACTTAGATTTACTCTACTTCAGCCGAAACACCTTTTGGTGACCTTTTGGTTCTATAGCACTATGTATTACTATTATAAAGAGGATTCTGGGGAAAGCCGAACAAAATAATGCCTTTTAGGCAGTTTTGGGTGATTTGTAGTGATTGTTGGGTTCACTTGAGTAACTAAATATACACTTAAATCGATTACACCTTACGAACACACCCCAGTCCTATTAGAGGTTTTGAATCGCACAGCAACCACATGCCACCATAGAAAACAAAATGTCGGCCACTAGTATACAAAATGAACGACGAAAACCCGTATCACCCCAACAACACGCGCTGCGCATGCGCACTGACACTACGTATTACTATCGTAATGACGTCACAATATTGCTGCTTATCCGGGCTAACATGGCATCCCAAAATGGCGTCGCTGGCTCTCGTGGCATGAATACTTCGAGATGTGTGCATGGTGTACACAGAATGTATAATTGAACTGTCACTGAAGAAAGAACAAAATGTTTTTCTTGTCAAATAAATAAATGAAATATTAAAATAATGTCATTTGAGTTGAACATATTTTCTTTTCTTGTTGAGAGAAAAATGCTTCACTCACCCAATTAAAAGGTGGCAGGGCGTCCCTTGAGTTACAATGTGTTCTATGTGCCTATTACTGTGGCAGTTTGGGGGTTTGTTCGGAAGCAGTTTCTCCCAGACGATACTTACTGACTCAACCGCTGATATGACATTAACCCTTTGACTCTAGTGGTATCTTCCATAACCGTTCAATGGCAGCAATTAGAAGAGTCCATATTCATTATTTGGGGTAGACCAATCAATCTTTTCAACGTGCAGCTCTGCACGTTGAAAATATTGATTGGTCTACACCACACATTTACTGAACAGCCATCCTATATAATAACGTTATGGCGTATCATGTTCCTGGGCGAAAAACGGACGCTAGGGTTCAAAGGGTTCAAACGGTTAAAAGAAAAATATATAAATAAAAATTCCCCACCTACCTTCCTGGAAATTTTCGAAGAACAAATCGGAAACCCACTATTATGCATTATTGCAAACACGTGCATATCAAAACGGTTCAATTTGAAGTATCACTATTCCATACATACTTTGGAAGACACCCTTAAGCCAATAAAAAGTTCAAAGATGGGATGCAATGCAAAGAGGGATTTCCTAGAAAACCAAAATTTTCGAAGGAAGCTTCACATCTTCATCAACATCATGAGCACAAATAATATAGCAAATGTTTAAGACTTAACGGAGGTCCAACTGGTAAGAACTGTTGAAACTATGGCAGGTTAACCCTTTACCCAACGTAACGACCAAAACCGGCCAGCGCTATTCTCAAAAATCGCCAATTAATTTTCATTATTTTTTTCATTTTTTGTCTCAAAAACATAGGTTATGACCCCTCGTTGGAACGAGCTCGCCGAGCTCGTTCCAACGAGGGGTCATAACCTATGTTTTTGAGACAAAAAATGAAAAAAATTAGTTATTCAAGAAATTTTTTGCAAGTGTCGTCTGCTTTTCATGTTTGGTAAAGGGTTAACTGCGTTGAACAGTTCGAAATTCTACTCTTACAGTCTAAAGCACTGTGACTATTGAACAGTTAAAGTGTTAATTTGACGACAGAACTCTCTGATAGCTGGGTGGACTATTTGTCAATCTGACAGATCGGAATACCACCATATGCCCTGCAATACTGGTCCACTGATCAGGCACAGCATGCAGATAGTGAGAGAATATAATATACTACTCAAAGTTTGCTAAGCACCATATATTTGACACATCATTGTGAAATTTGCTTGTGACATATTTGCGATATTTTGATAGATATGATTGAGGATTGTATCGAGATGGTACCCAGTGTTTACGTCAGCTCTCTTGACAGGCAGACTTTTCGTGACAGACATGGAAAGCATGTACCCCTTGATTTTCATGATGTTTTCGTGTACTGTCAACATGTACATGACATGTGTAGGGTATTCAATCTTCATTTCAACACAAACCCTTGTGATTTAATGATTGAATATGGCAAATGCAAATGTAAGAAGACATTTGTCTGAAACAGAAATGTGGCGGGCTGTAGGGATGGTGAAGTAAGGGGATACCCATCGTCAGGTTGGTGAAGCCCTTGGTGTGCACCATACGGTGATCACCAGAGCCTGGGCAAGATTTCAGCAGTATTGCATGCCAGTAAGACGGCATGGTGGTAGCAGAGACAGGGCAACATCTGCAGCTGAAGACCGTTTTTTGATCATTCCGGCCCGTAGGAACCACTTTGCCATAGCAACCCAGCTTCGCAGTGACCTTCAGGGCTAGGTTGCACGAAGGTGGTCTCCGATTGGCAAGACCATGTATTCGCATTTCGCTGTCCCAGAACCACTGCCAGGCACGATATGAATGGGCTAAGGACCACGTTGGTTGGACCAGAGAAGATTGGCGACCTGTCTTTTTTACAGATGAGTACTGCTTAGACCACACAGATAGGCGTTCTAGGGTATGGAGAAGACCAGGAGAGCGATTCCATGCAGCCAACATTGCTGAGCATGGCCGCTATGGTGGAGGGTCAAACATGGTCTGGCGCGGCATCAGTTGGGATGGACGTAGAGATCTGTGTCCTTAAACGTGGTACATTGACTGCACAACGGTATATTGATGAGATCCCGGATGTCCACGTCAGATTGTATGCAGGTGCAGTGGGTGATAGATTCATTCTGATGGACGATAATGCCCGTCCTCATTTTGCCCATGTTTCGGGGAGTACCGACAGAGGGAGGGGATTGAGCGTATGCACTGGCCAGCAAGATCCCCTGACCTCAATCCAATCGAAGATGTCTGGAATGAGTTGCAGCTTCCAATTTCAGCCCGCCCAATCCAGGCAAGAAGTGTCCAGGGGCTTGGTGCCATGCTTGGTATCATATTCGATATTGAACCCATGCCAGTTCGCTCCGTCAACTTTTTGGCATATTCAAAAATTTCCTCTTTTACCAAAAATATCCATTTCCCATGGTTATCGTATTCAAAAGCTAAAAAATAATGTCAAACAGCAATAAAATCTTTATTTCTGTACTTAAATAATTAAAGATATAATTAAATAAAAAGTATATACACTTTTCATAACAATATTTCAACTAAAACATAAAACAGGTAGTTGGATGTACTTGGTGCTTAGCAAACTTTGAGTAGTATAAACTTACCCGAGTGTGTGAAAACTTTCAAATGTTGTGGACGAACATTTAAGTTGGTGGGTGTTAGGCAGTAATTTAATTGGCTGGCCTATCATATGTTGTTGTCTCGTGGGAAGAGCTGAATACTTTGATCATATAAATAGAGGATATTCACGAAAATTTGATGAATACCGAAAATATCTCGTGAGTGGCTACAAGAAATATGAGGATCTTCACTCGCGACGCAGTCGCGAGTGAAGATCCTCATATTTCTTGTAGCCACGAACGAGATATTTTCGGTATTCATCAAATTTTCGTGAATTTTCTTTTTATTTAATGCTCTACGACTACAAACTCTCCAATTTGTGGCCTTTATTTGCCATTAAGGCACAAAATTTATGTGCCGAACCGGCGTCCATACAGAAATTACAACAACCAAACTCCAACCATTGGAATGTGTGAATATCCGCACAAAAAGTAGTCCCGTCTTATTTCTCCCCTAACTTTACGATTTACCAAGGCTGGCGAATTGAAATAATCGCAATGTGTTTCGAAGAAATAGAACAATAACAAAAAACACCACTTTCTTATTTTCAATAACAAGACACGTCATTTTATTTTTTTTGAACTCAATGCACTGAAGACGTGTGAAGTTGAACTGAAGAAATTTGAAAATGATTTCGGCTTTTCGCTGGAAGGTGAATGAGAAAGTCAAACTTTGAAACCGCTGATTTAATGAATTGATTTAGTCACTGTCACTATCAATTATTCGAATTCGCTTGTATTTGGGACTCTGGAATTCATTACTGATGTGCTGACTCGTTTAAAGTACATGTGATTCGTCATCCGAACCTACGATGAAATATCGATTTCTAAATATCATTTTGATATTTCGTTTTGCCGACCGACAGGGGAATATGACTTAATTTTTCAGCGTGAATTGATACCTGAGCATTAAATAAAGAGCTATAATATTGTACCAGTGCCTAACAAGTTTATTGGGTTGTAACTTAACCATAGACCCACGACCGGTAACATATACCGATTAGTTTGTTGTTTTTAAATACGCACGATAAAATTCAGAGTTTGAGATGAACGACTGCCTATGAATTATTTGTAGACCATATATGGATTATATAAAGCAATTTGGAGCCACAGTTTGCTTTATTTTCTTGTATATTGAAAATTTCCAAATTTTTGTGATTTTTTTTTTTTTTTTTTTTGGGGGGGGGGGGGGAGGGGTAGGGATTATAAAACGCTTATAATTTAACAGATTTGAGGGATGAGTTCCAATCTGTGACTTCATAATGGCTAGAAATAATATGAAAAGTTTTTAAGACCCTAATAATGCACCTTTAGGAAGAACTGTTGAAATTGTGGCTAGTTGACTGCTGTAGATTATTTGAAATGATAACCATTTTTCAAGACTGTTTTAGCGTTCTTTGGGATAAAATTCCTAACATGATACCGACGGAAGTCGATGGATTATTTTTTGACTCAGGTATTAACCCTTTACCTAAAATGAAAAGCAGACGACACTTGCAAAAAATTCATGAATAACTATTTTAGTTCATTTTCTGTCTCCAAAACATAGGTTATGATCCCTCGCTGGAACGAGCTCGACGAGCTCGTTCCAACGAGGGTCATAACCTATGTTTTTGAGACAAAACAAGAAAATATAGCAAAGCTATGCAAAAAAAGGACGATGAAAAATACTCTGTTAACGTGTTTTTATCAAGGCCACTACTTTTGTGTTCCAGGTTCAACTCCCCCACCATCCATAGCTGTTTTTTTATATGATTGCTTATTCAATAGAATTTAATGACTCTACCCACAGGACAAAGGAAATGATGATTGTTCAGTTTGAAAAAGCTGAAGTAAATGGAGTGAACCATAAGTCAGTGGTAAGTAACTGTCAGACTCACAAACCTTCTAACCTGATTGAGCATGGTTAAAATTAGTTGTAGGCACGTGCATCAACAATGGATCATACAGCTCTGTAGTCTCTTGAATGTGACCACTACAATTTAGCATTATACTGAAGGAGATACTGCAGCAAATTCTTTTGGTTTTACTTTTGTAATTAACTAATAGTTAACAATGAAGAACAGTTAGAGATCAACAAAAAAACAACAATATTCGGCAAGTCCACTGCTGCTACAGTTTGAAAATCAAATAAAGCCTTGAAAAACCCCGCTGAACTGTGTCTATGTGAAAGTTTATAACAAATTAGTAAGGTAAAAATATTTTTTGTGAATTTAATGAAATGCACCCAAAAATAATTTTCAATGATTAGTGTGTTTTGAAACAAAAAAATTAATTACTGAATGAAAGCATGTAAGTTTTGCATGGCATTTCAAAAAGATGCAGCAATGGACTTACTTCTACAGTAAAACATGAACATTAAAACTACTGCTCAACGTCCTTTTCCCAAGGAATGATATGTCTTATATTAATCGCCATTAACATCCGCGGTTGGTCTGTTTATTTGTTATATCAAATGACACAATAATTTGGTGTTCTTTTCTGCTTTTTCTATATTTAATATTGGCCCGTGTACTGATCAAAATCAACCCAATAGTTTGTTCATTGCTGGAGGGCTGCTTTGGTTACCAGGGACGTCACATGACATTCATTGTATAAGCCTAACTATATTATTCGTCCATAAACCAAATTTGGTGAATACCGACCCAGGAATTTTCCCATTGCTGGGGAGTCGCTTTGGATGCTGAAGAAGCCAGGTGACATAATAATTGACCTTTTTGTTTGTATTCCAAACATATTTTGGATCCATTTACCAAATGTGGTCAAAATTGGCCGAGCAGATTGTCAGTTGCTTGGGAGTTGGCATGGTTGCTAGGAATTAACGTGACATAATCATCGACCTGTTTCTTTGGATTCCTATTATAGTATTATGGGTCCATCTACTAAATTTGTTCAAAATTGGCTATGGGGTTGCTAGGGATGCCATGTGTCATCACCATCGACCTGTCTGTTTGGATTCTCGATGTAATATAGATCCTTATACTACATTTGGTCAAAATCGGCCCAATAGTTTGTCCGTTGCTAAGGGGTTCATTGGTTGCTAGGGGAGTCACGTGACATCATCAGTAGCCTGCTTGTTTGGATTCCTACTGTATTATGGGTCCATATACCAAAGTTGATCAAAATCGGCCCAGTAGTTTGTCTGTTGCTAAGGAGCTGCTTTGGTTGCTAGGGAAGTCACGTGACATCATCATCGACCTGTCTGTTTGGATTCCCAATGTAATATAAACCCATATACTAAATTTGGTCAAAATCGGCCCAATGGGTTGTCCGTTGCTAGGGAGTTGCTTTGGTTGCTAAGGAAGTCACGTGACATCATCATTAGCCTGTCTGTTTGGATTCCCACTGTATTATGGGTCCACATACTAAATTTAATCAAAATCGGCCCAGTAGTTTGTCTGTTGCTAGGGAGCTGCTTTGGTTGCTAGGGAAGTCACGTGACATCATCATCGACCTGTCTGTTTGGATTCCCAATGTAATATAGATCCATGTACTCAATTTGGTCCAAATCGGCCCAATAGTTTGTCCGTTGCTATGGAGTTTCTATGGTTGCTAGGGATGTTACGTGACAGCATCATCAACCTGTCTATTTGGATTCCGAGTGTAATGTAGATCCATATACTAAATTTGGTCAAAATCGGACCAATAGTTTGTCCGTTGCTAGGGAGTTGCTTTGGTTGCTAGGGAAGTCATGTGACATCATAATTGGCACATCTGTTTGGATTCCCACTGTGTTATGGGTCCATAAACCAAATTTGATCACAATCGGCCCAGTGGTTTGTCCGTTGCTAGGGAGTTGCTTTGGTTGCTATGAAAGTCACGTGACATCATCATTGGCCTGCCTGTTTGGCTTCCCACTGTATTATGCGTCCATATACCAAATTTGATCAAAATCGGACCAATAGTTTGTCCGTTGCTAGGGAGTTGCTTTGGTTGCTAGGGAAGTCACGTGACATCATCATCGGACTTCCTGTTTGGCGTCATGCTGTATTATGGGTCCATATACTAAATTTGGGCCAAATCGGCCCAGTAGTTTCCTTGTTGCTATGGAGTCGCGTGGGTTGCTATAGGAGTCACGTGACATAATCGGTGCTCTACTAGGTCTGACTCCCAATGTATTATGGGTCAATATACCAAATGAGGGTGCTCGGAATAAGTCAGGTCGAAGCAAAGGCAGTACATCCCGAATGTGTGTTAGTGTCCAAGGGTTCATTGAGATGTGCTTTTTTCTGCCTCTGTTTCCTTTGAAAAATTCCCCAGACGAAAGTAAATCTCGTAGAGTCTCTTCTCGGATGCCACTTCCAATAAAAAAGGAAAAGTGTTTTTAGTATAAAGGACGATCGAGTGAAGACGTTCGACGTCTTCACTCGGGCGCCTTCGGCGCCATCGTCCTTTAAAAAAATGAAAAAATAATGAAAATTAATTGGCGATTTTTTTGAGAATAGCCATGACCGGTTTTGGTCGTTATTTTGGGTAAAGAGTTAAATATGGATAATTAGAATCAGTTGTTGGCTTTATTCTGCTCCATGTTTATATATTCGTGAATTTTCTAGATTTTTTTTAATAAATTTAGATTTTGACTATAGTTGTGCACGAATTCAGGAACTCCAACAGTAATTGTGTGGCGATGGATCGAGCCACATTCGCAGGACCTAGTGCAGGACCTAGGACCTAGGAAGTGACGTCATGTCACGTGACCCAGCGGCACCATGTTGTGTTGTAATGGTAGTCCGCGGGAACGGACATCTTGTGACGTCATCTCCATAGTGATGCGTGGTGTGAATGCGCATGCGCAGCGCGTGTTGTTAGGGTGATACGTGTTTCCGTCGTCCATTTTGTATACTCGAGGTCGCCATCTTGGTTTCTATGGTAGCAGAGTATGACTTTATACAGCTCTATAATGAAAAAGTATGTTCCTTGACAGAAAATGATGAATCCTCATATAAAAACCACGCGACTGACTGCAGCTGCTTTTCGCCTAGTGACTTTCAGTCAACGGCTTGTAAAATAGACGCAGGATTCTCAATATTCCATATCAATTGCCAAAGCCTGAAGGACCACTGAGATTCCTTCCAAAGCATGCTATATAACCTACAAACAGGAAAGACCTTCTTCGACATAATAGGACTTACTGAAATATTCCAAATTCCTCCAGATATGTCGTTCAGTCTGGATGACTATGCCCCGATTATTAAACGTATGCGACCCTACAATGATGATGATCGAAGAGGGGATGGTCTATATATTAAACAAGGAATACCCTATAGAGTTCGTAATGATATTTCGTTCTTTATTCCCCATGTTTTCGAATTTCTGTTTATTGAAATTAAAGATAAATACCAACCCAGAATTATTGGCGTCATCTATAGACCCAACACTCCTCCTGAAGCCGACATCAACCTCGTCTTATTAAAATTAAATGAAATAACGAATGTTCTAAATGCCGAAAATAAAAAAGTTTATATTGTGGGGGATCTTAACCTAGACCTTCTAACAGCAACTACACACTCAAAATGGAAGAATTTGTTAATCTCATGTTCAGTCAAGGCTTTCTGCCTTATATCACCAAGCCAACGAGAGTAACCTGTCGTTCTGCTAGTCTAATAGATCATATCTTCTCTAATAACGTTTCACGAGCAGCATTGCCTGGAATAGTCATATCTGACGTGTCAGATCATTTTGTTGTTTTTTTATATTGAAGAAAAACCCAAAACCAAAAGATACACCACACTTTACACTAAAAAGAATAATAAATGTAGAAAGAATTGTTGAATTCAAAACACTTATCTCGCAAAGTGATTTTAACCCTGTAATGCAGTCGAATTGTCCCAATGAGTCATATGAAACCTTTCTAAACATCTATATGGAAGTATATGAAATAACATTCCTCTCAAACATGTTCGCCAGAACAAAAAAATTATTAAAAAACAGCCCTGGATGACAAGGGGGCTTGTAATATCCTCCAACAATAAAGAAAAATTCTACAAGAAAAAAACTACAAGCTCCCACCGAAAGGAACTCAGAAAACTATATGCGAAGAACGTGGCAGATTTTAAACGAAGCCATCAATAAAGGAAAACGTGAAGCCAAATTACCCCCGTTCTTCATCCAGGACAACATCGAGTTAAGCAAGTCCCATGACATCGCAGAAGAATTCAACAACTTCTTTATCAGCATTGGAAAAAACACATCCGAACAGATCAGATTCAGAAACCTAATAAGTCCTACACAGATTACATGGACAACAACGTCTCCAATAATCTTTATTTAATACCCACAGAAGTCAAACGAGTAGTAAATAAAATGAAGGCAAAATTATCTAAAGACTGCGATGATATCACAACCTGTCTTCTTAAGCATACGATAAACGAAGTATTGGATCCTCTAGCCCGTATAATTAACAGCTCTTTCTTAAATGGCAAAGTACCAGACAGGATGAAGATCGCGAAGGTGATACCCACATTTAACGCGGGTGACGAGCACAGCTTTACAAATTACAGACCTATCAATATACTTCCGGTATTCTTAAAAGAAATGGAAAAACTCATGGAAGTGAGACTAACTAGTTTCCTCGATAGGTTTAATATTTTATACTCTCACCAATACGGGTTCCGAAAACGAGTAGCACTATTCATCCAGTTCTTCAGCGCCTTAAAAGCATCGTAATAGAAAATAATAAACAGGAAAAAAAACAGCACCTCAGCACTGTCCCTGGATTTGTCAAAGGCCTTTGATACCATAAATCACAAAATACTATCATGTAAACTGGAAAAATATGGCATCCGAGGTGTCGCCAACAATTGGTTTAGATGTTACTTGTCCAACAGGTCTCAATATGTTATGTACGGAGAACACAAATCGGACTTAGACAAACAGAGTTGCGGTGTACCACAGGCCCTGCTCTTTTTCTTTTATATATAAATGATATAAGTAACTCAACATCACTCAATCTTTTATCATTTGCCGATGACACCCCTGCACACTGCCCGAGCTCCGACAATAATCCCATTAAACCGTATTTCAATGACAAGCTTCAGAAACTATTCGAATGGTGCTCTGTGAACCAGTTAATGCTGAATGCTAAGAAAACCTCGTACATCATACTTAATCCAAATAAAGGTAGGAACAATAATCTTTACCAAGAGGTAAAAATAAATAACCAAACCATTAACAAGGCTGGGACCACTGAAACAGAAATATCTGTGAAATTCTTAGGAATTAGCATTGATGAACATTTATCCTTCAAGGCTCACATATCCCGATTATGCTCGAAAATAGCACGCGCACACTATATTCTCAACAAAGGTAAAAATATCCTCCCCCACAGAGCTCTGAAAACATTTTATTACGCCCTCATACAAAGCCATTTCGTATACGGAATCCAGGCAGGGGTCAACTCAAGAGCTATCAAAAAACTTGCTGTCTTGCAAAAGCGATCATTACGAATAATTAATAACAAAAAGTACAATTCTCATACAGATCCCCTATTTAAAGAAAACCAAATACTCAAGGTTTATGATTTGTTTAATCTACATGCACTACTGATCGTGTTTGACTGGCAGAACGGCAGATTACCGGTTTCTTTCAATGATATATTTAAAATTGCTGACAATCCATCTGGTAGGACAACCAGACAGTAGGGCCTCCTTAACATAGAAAAAATACGGACCCAAACTCTGGATAAATTTCCTTTATACTCCTTCCCAAAACTATGGAATGCTCTGGACGACACAACTCGTAATATTAGCGACAGAAGCATGCTCAAGAACAATTTACCTTCCGCATTCATTTCCTCATATTCCAGTTATGTCAGCTGCAATAATCCCTACTGCCCCGACTGCACTTCGTAAACTTCGTAAGTTTTGAAATAGTCAAAGTAGTGGTCTGCATCTAAATCTGGAATCCTCGTCTTGTGCAACCTATTGCGCTTCCTCTTTCCGGTGGTGCTATGTAAAATACTATATGGACACAATTAAGAACTTGCAAACAATCATCTAAACAAATAAATCATAACATTCGTCATCCTACGGTGATGATGCGGCTAACGTTGACATCACGCCCACACTTCATGACCAACCTCTTTGTCGCAGTCTAAACGATACGAACTTCACGATGGGACCGCCCTCGGGAGGTATGATGAGTAGTGGAGGGAGTCCTATATTCAGATTACTTCTTGCCAACCTTGAAGCACCATCTTTCCGCTGGCGTGTATGAAGCATCAGTCTTCTTCTAATCCTAGAAAGTAATGATTCGATCGCCATTCTCCATCATGTGTCATGTAATTGGTTCTAAGTTCATTCTTTTTGTCACAGTTTGTTTGCAATCACCCCATCTTCTCCCAGGGTGTGGCAGGTAGACAGCCAATCTGGCTATGCCACACCCCGCGGTATACTACTCATTACATTTGTGCAATATGTTTATTTGTAACCGTTTTACATGTATGTGTACCGTGAATAAAGAATCTGAATCTGAAAGAATCTGAATCTGGTAGCACGCGGTTGCTATGTGGCCAAAAGGCCTATAACAAGACAGGGGTATGTTCGGGGTAATTTCCCGACTCGTAGAATTACCCAAATAAACCCGACAAGTTTTACTATTTCGAATTCTTTCTGAATCCCCTTTTAAGAATCCTTTTCGGAAACGTCTGTGGCTTCGTTCGAGCAGTATGTGCGAGTCACTCGACGTAAGACGTTCGAGGAGTCACTCGAACGAGCAATTGCTCGATAGTTCATTTGCTCGATGGGCTTCGAGTCGCTCGAACAGTATGTGCGAGTCACTCGACGTAAGACGGAATCCCACTTTTGGAATCCCTTTTTGAAATTCCATTTGTGGAATCCCTTTTTCGAAAACATATGGCCTTCGGAATCCATTTTTTCTGAAATGAGGCTAAGAGTCGTTCGAGGAGTCACTCGAACGAGTAATTGCTCGATAGCTCTTTTGTGCTCGGTGAACTTTGAGTCGTTCGAGCAGTATGTCGAGTCCCTCGGTTGAGCAATTACTCTAAAGCTCGTTTGCTCGATGGGCTTCCAGTCATTCGAGCAATGACTTTTCAGTAACTGCTCGATAGCTTATTGGGAGAATTTGGAATATGTATGTCTTGGGGTGGCCCAGAAGGCTGGACCAAACAAGTAATAGTATCCCCAGATAAGTATCCTCAAATAATACAATACCAGGCCATAGGTATCCTCAAATACCGAAATGAGTCAAAGAGTCGTTCGAGGAGTCACTCGAACCAGCAATTACTCGTTAGCGCATTTGCTCGATGGACTTCGAGTCGTTTGAGCAATGACTTTTCAGTAACTGCTGGATAGCTTATTGGGTTTGGGAATGATTTTGTTATACAGAAGGGAGATAACTTTGCATCCAGATTATGGGAAATCAAGCAATCTGATTGGTTAGTTATCTAATATATAAATGCGAATGTCTGTATCTCTCTCCACCCCACCCCACCCCCCTCTCTCTCTCTCTCTCTCTCTCTCTCTCTCTCCCTCTCTCTCTCTCTCTTTGTTCCGGGTGAACTCCTCCGTTTCTCGACAGATCGATCTCAAATTTTCTACATGGGGGTAATTCGTCCCCGCGAGTAACATGGGATGTGTGCCGTGCCCGTGTGGGGTAACCTTGACCTTGAAATTGATCACCTTGACCTTTTATTTCGAAAACGGCTGGGCCGATCGGGCTAAAATTTCATATGTGCGGGTATATTGACCCATCGATCATTTTGACTTTATCGGGGTGCCCGCATGGGGTGACCTTCACCTTGAAATTGGTGACCTTGACCTTTTATTTCGAAAACGTCTGATATAACCATCTTCTCCCGTGCAACGCCGGGTATCACCCGTTAGTAATCTATATAAATGATCCAGATAAATGAAACAAGAGTACATGGAATAGGGTCAGAACTAACAAGAACAGACCAGAACAGCTAAATATAGTTTGTTTGTTTGTTTGTTGGTGGTTAACGTCACATATTTATGCACAATGGCGAATCGTGACACAACATGGCGATGAAGTCAAGGATAGTCAATCGTTGATCAACATGTTGCCCATTTTAGAGGACTTTCACCCCAAGCATTGGTGACTGGGTCCTATTTTACTAGTAAAGCGGAACTGGTGTACCGCAGTAAACAAGAGCTGCTTACTTCCCGGGGTTCCCACGGGGAAGTAGCTAAATATAGTAATAATAAGCTAAACTGTTCCAACGGAAAGGCTCTTCCACTCTACCGGAGGACAATCCAGAACAAAGGAACATGATCAGGTAGACGAAAACTATTGCATATATAGATAGAAGCAGAGAATTCAGAAAGAATTCGAAATAGTAAAATTTGTCGGGTTTATTTGGGTAATTCTGCGAATCGGTAAATTACTCCGATTCAATCGAACATACCCTCCGAACATACCCCTGCCTTGTTATGGGCCTTTGGGTTACATGGCAACCACGTGCTACCATAGAAACCAAGATGGCGGCCTCGAGTATACAAAATGGACGACGGAAATACAGATTACCCTAACAACACGCGCTGCGCATGCGCACTCACACCACGCATCACTATGGAGATTGCGCCACAAGATGGCTGCTCACGCGGGCTAACATGGCAACACAACATGGCGCCGCAAAGGTCAATTGACATGACGTCACTTCCTAGGCCCTGCACTAGGTCCTGCCAATGTGGCCTGATCCATCGCTACACTATTACATCTATCATCCCTTTTCTTTTGTGCCAATAACATATACCATGAAATATTTGGTCCCAAAGTCTTCTACTCTGGTGGAGGGGGGGGGGGGGCAAAATTGTGGGTGTTGACCGCAACACTATTTTGTAATTACAAGAGAAAATACCACTTCCAGGTGTGTGACGTGTACAGCAAAAACCATACCACTCACAAAGACTAAACATCACATACATATATATTATCGACGTGGCAGTGATATTTTTCGAGCGTTGTGAAGTTTCTTTGTGACGGACGCAAAACCTTTCGAGTTCAGATTGAATTACGCCTATAGCCATCATCGCGGCATTTACATGGGCCAAACTTCGCATGTCGCCGTGGCAATATTTCCCGACCAAAATAGGTTATTTATTTATTTATTTATTTATTTATTTATTTATTTATTTATTTATTTATTTATTTATTTATTTGTGTTTGAGGTCACACACTTGTGCACAATGGCTAATCATGACCGTGACAGTTTTACGGGTGGAGGAAGCCGGAGTACCCGGAGAGAACCACCGAGCAACGACGAGCAGCTGCCAGCTCCTCAACATCGTAACTCCGCACTGCAGCAAAGGCAGGGTTAGACTGGTTAAAGACATGTGCACCACCGGCGTGCAGTACGCCTTATTACACAGGCCATCGTGCCCCCATGTGGACCATCGGGGTTAAGTGCCTTGCCCAAGGAGACAACGCGGGAGTCGACCAAAATAGGTGGGGTGGTTTTGGGTATAATCATACGCTCATCACAATTTATCCTGGATTGTTTGAATGGATATGGAATTTGATTATAAGGTTTACAAATATACCGCGATTGGATGTCTGACGGTTGCTTGCCCCAACTCCGAGCATAATTCAGCTTCCGCCACCCGTACAACTAACCGACACGAGATGGCCTTGGTTGTCTAAAGTGTCGTTAAACTCCAATAAAAAGTCATTCTAATGAGCATTAAGCCCAGCGACTTTTTGCGACTTATTTATTTATTTGTTGGGGTATAACCCCAAAACCGGCCAGCGCTATTCTCAAAAATCTCCAATTAATTTTCAAAATATTTTCATTTTTTGTCTCAAAAACATAGGTTATGACCCCTCGTTGGAACGAGCTCGTCGAGCTCGTTCCAACGAGGGGTCATAACCTATGTTTTTGAGACAAAAAATGAAAAAAATTAGTTATTCAAGAATTTTTTTTGCAAGTGTCGTCTGCTTTTCAGGTTAAGTAAAGGGATAACTATACTTTCGACAGCCACGGTCACCTCGTTTCGGACAGTTTTGCGGGTGGAGGAAGCCGGAGTACCCGAGAGAGAACCACCGAGCAACGTCGAGTAAGTGTCAGCTCGCCAACATACTAACTCCACACAAGCAGGGTTAGTTAGCATTGGTTGAAGACATGTGCATCATCGACAGGCTGTACGCCTTAGTACACAACGCCATCGTGCCCACACACGGGCAATGGGGGTGAAGTGTCTTGCCCAAGGACACAACGCTGTTGCCGCAGGTGTGATTCGAACCGAGGACCTCTAGGATTGCAGCCTGCATCTCTACCTACTGAGCCACCGCGCCCCCTTTTGGGACTTAAGAGATTTTATAGCTATATTCTGGACCTAGATAAAGACACCGTCGGTGGGATTTCAGAAATGAGGTTCAATAGGTTGGCATACCACCACAGTCCAGACGTAAGGCGGTATAGGTCGAGTACGGACAGAAGTCCAAGCATGGCTAGAACAGGTCTGTGAATAGAAAGAATGCGTTTCGGATTACTTACAAAGTGAGTGGATAGGTAAAGATGAAGGTTTTGGAAGAATCAAAGCCAGCAAAATTACTCCAATTAAATAGAAAGGCCAAAAGAACATACACCACTACATTCTGACCCATTCATACCATTGCCATCACGTGTCATCACAGAAACTGAACTGGTAGCATCGTGCAAAAAAAATGGATGACTGAACAACGGCTCGCCTATTTACACGTAATGCGCCACAAAAGCAGTTTGACATCCAGCATGCACCATGGTATGACGTCACTTCTGCGGACCGACGATAGGTGACGGTACCCATAACTTTTGACACCTCATTGAAAGGAATTAGTCGAGCTTATTCCATTAAGGTGGCTAACCATTTTAGTAGGGCCCTTCAAATCACACATTTTTGATTCGAATCGAATCTCGAATCGAATTATGTCTACTATTGGAGATCGAATCAAACCTCGAATCGAATCAGTGGCCTCTTGAGGATGACTGACGGGGGGGGGGGGGGGGGGTTGGGGTGCTATAAACCTGATTTGTTCCGACTCAGGGCCGTATTATTCATAAGGCTGAAAAGGCTGAAGCCTGGGGACCCGTAGGGACAGGAGGCCCGCCATTTTTTTTCTATTTGCCGAGGTACTGTTACCAGTGTCTTGGGGCTCCAATGGTTAAAGGCACTTTGCACCCTGCGCCGTAGCGATACATGTACATATGTATTTATCCATATTTATCATATAACTCGTCCGTTTTGTTCACTTTAAAACATTTGATATTTTGTTTTCATATTAATCAGTAATAAATAAAGCCTTCCGTTAATTTCATTGGTCAATTTCAAAACTAGACAATTTGATTGGCTGAACAAAATACAACTGGGCCACATTTTCATAATTTGCATAATTGGAGTTGGGAACTTTCATTGGTCAATTTCAAAACTGGACAATTTGATTGGCTAAACAAAATACAACTAGGTCGTATTTGCATAATTTCAGTAGGGAGAATTTACGTTGTCTGTCCTATTTTGGGTGGGTCAAACGGTATCTTTTACCTACAAGAAAAACGCCATTTAATTTTTTTTTTCTATTTTTACTTTTTGCTTCCAAAACCACGGTTATGACCTCTCATTGGAACGAGCTCGATGAGCTCGTTCCAATGAGGGGTCATAACCTATGTTTTGGAAGCAAAAAATGAAAATTTTTAGTTATACGAGGATGTTTTTTCAAGTGCCGTCTGCAACTCAAGTTAGGTGATGGGTTAAAAAGTCATACTAAGTGACTAATTTGTGCGTGTGTGTGTCATATGATAAATAGAATATGAAATGAGTGTTTTTCTCATATAATATTTATGAAACTCGTCCAAATTTTCCGTTTGGGCTCGCCAGAGGCTCGCCAAAACGGAAAATTCTTAGACTCGTTTCATAAATATTATATGAGAAAAACACTCATTCCATATCCTCTATATATACTCTCATAAGTATACTCTTATATATATTTATATACAGTACATTATTTTAATGCTTATTTAAATAATACGTCAAGTTGTGAGTAGAATTTTTTAGGAGACCCGCAAAATGGATATAGGGCTATGTACTGTGGCATAGTGCCTACCGTACCAGGTTCAGACTGTCGGCTGTAGAGGGTGAAAGATTGAAGTGCCGGGGAGGGCCCCGAAGTACTTAAAAGCCTAGGGGCCCGTCATGGGTTAATACGGCACTGTTCCGACTGTGACGACCGATTGAAATAATCCAACATCATCAAGGCATGCCTTCATGGAAGCCATGCCTTGATGATGTAGGAGGAAAATTACCCTGCAAGAATTATAGTTCATCCTTGACATGTCCTGGAAACCTTAAATTTGCAGCTAATAGCGGAAGGGAGTGGTGATACTGGAATCAGCATGGATTACAAAAGTACAGCTATTATTTATTTTATTGTTGCGGAAGTTACACTCAGTGTTTATTTCAATATTATTTATGTGCGATCTGAACTATACGTTTTGTGAGACGATGAAGATGACTCATACCAAGCCATATTCCTATGATAAAGATTCTAGGGGAAATGAATCGGGCAGCCTACGTCGGATTTCGAATCAAACCGAAGATTTATGGGGAATATCAGGAAGACAGCCAACAAGGCTACGCTGTTTCCCGCAGTACACATATTAGTTTAGTGTTATTTTTGTACAATAATTATACTGGAAATAAAGTGTTCAATTCAATTTACTTTAGATTCGAAATCCAGTCGAATCTCGAAGCTTCGGGAGGCACCTACATTTTGGATGTAGCGAAGCTGCAAACACTTCGAATGACTGGTGTGGGTATAGCGCGCGTGGAGGGAGGGGGAGTATGATCGATTCGTTAGGCATGAGCACGCGTGATCCGGAACATTTGTATTTTGGATAATGTGATGCTTGACAAATTTCCCGGAGTTTTCATGAAGGTGAAGAATTACGCGAAAATGTTTTTGAGAATATTTTGATTTTAGACTGACAAATGCTGTGGCTTTTATCTGTTAACAGTCATAAAAAGGCTGGACGTTTGTGAAAAAAAACATTACCTGAATTTCGGGAAGTATTGTAACTAGTATTTGTCGAGAGAAAGTTTTCTGAATATTGTCCCAATTCACTGAATTCACTGGTAGAGTGTTGAATTAGTGTTGGCCATCAAATCGGGTACGCATGTCTTTGGCTTGTTACAATTTATGGGAGAGTGCCTATGGGCACTCTCCCATAAACTGTTCCAAGGCAAATCCTTACAGACTAAATAATATCACTTCAAAGATAATAGAAAACACATCTACTGAACATGAGCATTCAAGCTGTGGTACCTACACTTCAGAATAAAGCCCAAATGTGGGCTCCCAGCACTCTACCATTTAAGTGCCCTTGAAGCTATCAAATTGTGAGGTAAGGCTGAGTCTTTCTGATTACCACTTAGTACCCCTATGCCGTTAGGTAAAAGGTTAATGAGAAAGACCTTCAAATGACTTGTGCCTATTAGCCCCTCCCCTAGTCCAAACATGGCCAGAGAGACGTGTATGTTAATGTTTTTGTTTGGAACCGGGTATGTCCTTTCGTGAACGGACGAGCCAAACCAAAAAAAAATTAAAATGCGGTCTTTCGGGCCATGTTTGAGCTGCCCCCCCCCCCCTCCACTGCCACTCCCTATTTTGTAACTCAGTTTTTTTCGTAAGCACCGACCTGGGGACAGTATTATCAGCGATAACAAGCAAACACCCACTATCTCCAGTTGTGGATGTCCGTATGTTATCGCGGATAAAATACCGCACTTCATGCGGCTGTGGCTCATGTGGCTGGGTCGTCATTGAGCCGTTATAAATTGTCTTCCCTTTTTCGAAATTTGAATCAGTCTACAAGAATTCACAAGGATATTTTTCCTGGAAAACATTGTGGCAAATTCTAAAAATTTACCCCGGATATATCCACGGATCCCATTGGCGAGAGTGGGTTACCCCATTTTCATGCTCGCCCCTCAAACCGCCGTTATACGCGTCGGATAATGCCATAGGAATATATATATATAAACTAGCAGGGTTACCCGGCGTTGCTCGGGCTGAGGAGAGTATTAAAATTACCACTAGTTGACCCCTTTGAAGACCAATATCGGTGAGAAATATTTTGGTCATAACTGTTGTTGCCCATCTACACCCCCACCACCCCGGCACTTTTTTAAACCTCACCATTAGATTCCTGGTAAAAAAATTACCCCTAGTAGACCCCTTTGAAGACCTATATCGGTGAGAAAAATTTGGGTCATAACTTTTGGTGCCTCTCTAGACCCCCACCCGATACTTTTTTAAACTTCACCATTAGATTCCTGATAAAAACGTACCCCTAGTAGACCCCTTTGAAGACATATATCAGTAAAAAAAATTTGGTCATAATTTTTGGTGCCCCCTACCCTCACCCCACACACTTTTTTAAACCTGACGATGACCTCCGCCATAAGAAACTACTCCTGGTAGACCCATTTTGGACCCTCAGGGTGGCCCCATATTAATTTCTATAGCGGACATACACACACACACACACAGACAGACATTATAAAATTTTGGTCATAATTTTTGGTGCTCCCCCCCCTCCCATACTCCCACCACCTCCCCACACACTTTTTTTAAACCTGACAATGATCCCCGCCATAAAAAAGTACTCCTAGTTGACCCATTTTCATTTCTTTAGCGGACAGTCATATATATATACATTGCAGAAAGGCGATATCTTGTTCAACTACTGCATGATAATGTAACGTCCGCTTATGAATGAAACCGAAACTAACAATAAAAATTCCCAGGAAATATGTTCTATTAGGTCGAAAAATAAAAATTCTATGAAAGTTTTTATTTCCTGTTCATCAGCTCTAAAAAGAATTCGTTAAAGTGCAGTTGAGTGCAGTTGCGTGGTCGAAGCGACGGAGAAAGTACACAGTTTGTTGACAAACCATAAATTGAACTATTATCATGCCTGTTAAAGTATATGTCTGGAAAATGCACGATGATGGAATGGGGCACGCCTCGCTATCTTTGAGTAACGGGACTCATATCAGTTGGTGGCCTGAAGGGGAAAATAGAAAAAGTCTGCCAACGGGACACGCAAAAAAAGCATCAGCGAATCCAGACCAAACTTTGCAAGATGACATCGAATTGGAAGGGAGGGATCCTGATGAAGTTGTAACGTACCCTAGTGGGAAGCTGGACGAGAGGAAAATAAATGACTGGTGGAGAGATTTCAAGACCAAAGAAAAATGGAAGTTACTGACAATGAATTGTTCAACAGTTGTATACACAGCCCTGAAAGTTGGTGGAGCACTGAATTATCTCGGACGCAGCGATTGGTACAATCCTATAGTTTGGACACCGAATCAATTGCTGCAGTTTGCTCGCCTTTTAGAGAAGTGTATGAAAAAATCGAAGCCCGAGTGTGACAGCCTGGAGGCGGCTTTCATTTCAGGCTTCCAGTCCTACTGATTCATTCATGGATTCCAAAAGGATCACCACTTAAAAGCTGATTGGATGTTTCCTTTTTATTTAACTGCAGAACAGTTATTGGAGAACTCGTGTTTGTGATTGAAGCAATCATTTAACTTGAATGAGTAACATGTGTTTTTCTAGAATCTTGATAATATTGACAGTTGTTTGTACTTAAGATGCTCTGATGCCGATGTTATATTATCATGTAGCAACCTGCCTTTTTGAGGGCGTACAATTGCAAATAAACTATCTATCTATCTATCTATCTATCTATCTATCTATCTATCTATCTATCTATCGACAGTTGAGTGCAACAAGGTGCCATCGGCAATGCTGAAAGCATTGCCGATGGCACCTTGTTGCACTCACCTGACCATATCTTATTTTTTTTTGACTGTCGCTTTTCTGGTTGGAAGTCAACACTTCGGGGACCTGGATGCGCAAAAAGGGAACGTTTGAGGGCTTAATTAAAGCCACTTTGATGCACAGACACTCGACGTATTATCCGATTTTCTCAACTCTAATAAAATATATATTATCAGTACTTTTATAGTATTGATAATATAAAATTTATTTTATTAAAATTGATAAAATCAGATAATACGTCGAGTGCCTGTGCTTTGATGTATATCGGATCGAATCATGCCGGTTGCCGGAAGTTTCTCCTGTCAATGGGGTATATAGAGGATATAATTATCAGTGGCGTCATGCCAACGGTGCACGGGGGGGGGGGGGGAACTCCCCCCCCCCCCAATATTTTCGGTGAAGGCCTGGGAAGTACCATTTCCGGCAATCTGGGAGGCATTTTCCAAATTTTTTGGGCACGGTACGCGCCACCCAATGGTGACGCTCCGCTTAGACGGTGTTACCGACCCGCCACCCGCCCCCCCCCCCCCCCCCTAGATTTTTCCCTAGCATGACGCCCCTGGTAATTATGGTCCGGTTAATAGTTCAGTTGTATATCTCGCCGCTCGGGTCTTTAAAATCAATTTTGTAGGCACACTTGTCCACCGCAAATTCTCCTGAGAACAATCTGGCGGTCACGTTTGCCCACTCCACCCACTCAATTAAGGCGAGGGTAGGTACTTGTAACATGGTAGTAAAAGAGAAACGATCGGTACTCTTTATGCAGATTCTATTAACATTGGTGTTGCTCACTGCCCTTGTGTCCACCCTCACACACAAGTTCACAAAGCAGGAAAACATTCTTGACTAAAACTCCAATTCCAAACTCCAAATTTCCCAGTCTCAACTTAAACAACAATTTAATGCAAGTATCTCTAAATTACGAAAAAACTGGGTTCGCCACCTGTACACTGATTGTGAAATATCAACATTTCATGTTGCACGTTTACCCATAATGCAACTGGGTAATTCATTCGGAATTACCTTTAGCTGTATTATGATAAAAATGTGGTTCTTGAAATTTTTGACATCAGTATACAGATGATTAACACTTAACCCGCTGAGTAATATTACAATATTTTTTATCCAATCTAGTCATGGCTGCTATGAAGCAGCCATGACTAGATTTGATGAAAAATCCATGAATATTCGAGTCGAGAAAATATTATTCAAAAAAATTATACAATTTAAGGGGATAAATACTGTTAATCATGCTCATATTTTGACGAAAAGAGAGATCCTATCCTGGGAATTCGCCTGCAGTATGCACACAGTTAATATGTTGGACAAAAGTCGGGCTGTTATATCAAAAGTATTCAAAACATTTTCTCGGTCACAATCAGCCAAACTTGTGACGTGTTTTCTTTTATAATCAAAAGCAACTCTCGAGGTCGCACACATTGATAATTTCAAAACGCGGAAGTATTACAAACCGGAAATATTTGACATGAATGAAACCGAAAGCTCGTTTCGTGTAATTCTTGTTAGAAACTAAAGTTTCTGTGAATTTTATACAATCGTTCTTGTATCAGTCACTCGAGCCAGCAGACGAATTCTCAAACGAACCAGTTCTCTTGTCGCCTAGGAACCAGCTGAATGTAGGATTCTGACTTGGGAACTCAGAATTCTGACTTTGTAATTTCAGAGATTTACAAAGTCAGAATTCTGAGGGTTTTTCTTACCATTTCCCGAATACGCTTCCATATATTATTGTGAGTAAAAGCCTTCAGCGTTTTTTTCGAGAAAGGTTTTACAGATAGATTTTTACGGGAGCGCAGTGGCTCAGTTGGTAGAGGTGCAGGTAGTCCAAACTTGGACCCACAGTCCGTAATATAATTTTTGGCGTTGGTACAGCCTGTAGGTCCAACGCTCTCGATACCCTTACTGTACTATACGACCTGCAAACGATTTACTTGCAGGTCTATCTCGCCTCGTGGGAACAATATGGCATATCCAGAAGCTTTTTGTTATTATGTGACCGAAAGAAGGATAATCGTAAAAAACAAAAACCTCTATGTCGGAAGCGCTTGGTCACCGTATTGTTCAGAAACGAAAGATTCATATCATCGAAGTGGTTCAAGAAAATGAAGTTGGCAGCCATGTTTTGTATTTTCAAACATAATGACGTCACTCCTTCCTAGGTTTCAACCAGGGATTCCCTGATTGCAACCAATCACTTAAGGAAGGAATGACGTCATTATGTTTAAAAATACAAAACATGGCTGCCAACTTCAGAACTTTGGGCGGCTCAGGCCTGACCTAAGAATCCTGGACTCCTGATCCAAGTCCGGGCCACCAAAGTTCCGGGTTACTATCCCGGACCCCCTTCACCCTCTCCCCAGCCCTGTGCAGGACCGACTGTCATGACTCAAGTCTGGCCTGAAGAAATATTCCAGCTACACCATCAAGGCCTGCCTTCTTCGGTGGCAGGCCTTGGTGATGTAGTGGGAATATTTGTCAACGAGGATTATAGATAAAAAGAACTCGGGGAATTCGTGGATAAACACATGTGGCAGTAAAGATTCATGGGCTTCTCGCCTTATTATTTAATTAGCCTGTACCGGACTCCAAATTTGTTATGCTGGGACCAAATCGGCCACAGATCTCCATTTGCATGAGCCCAGCTACGTGTGTGACATATGGCCGAGTAGCAAATCTCGTGCTGTAATGAAATAGATGCTTATTAGAGAGGGAAATCAATATCCACGACTGTAAGCCCCCATAGTTTCGACGTTTATCAACAGAGTTTTTGGCAAAATGTTTCACAAGTGAGATAAAATAATTTTATACAACTATTAAATACGTATCGACTTTCGAAGTCATTTGTACATTCTTAAAATGAAATATTTTTACGTAACCCTTTACCCAATGTAACGGTCAAAACCGACCAGCGTTATTTACAAACCTCGCCAATTAATATTCATTATTTTTTTTATTTATTTTTTGTCTCAAAACATAGGTTATGACCCCTCTTTGGAACGAGCTCGTCGAGCTCGTTCCAATGAGGGGTCATAACCTATGTGTTTTAAGACAAAAAATTAAAAAAAATAGTTATTCAAGAATTTTGTTTGCAAGTGTCGTCTGCTTTTCATATTATGTAAAGGGTTAAAGAGTGGTTCGATTTCTGGGAACATGTAAAATTTCCATTTGAGGACTCAGTGCAGAAATGTCTGCACGAATCCGGGACAAAATATCTTTGGACAAAATGTCACCATTGTTAATGTATTAATTATATTATTTGCTTTTTTCGCCATGTTTACATTACAACTGTCCAAAATTATGAATATTTTTAACTTGCAGCTTTAGGGCTGCAGGTGAAATATATTGAATGACGTGTATCTTCAGGTTGATGCGAATCTAGAAGTCAGTGATTTAACCTTCTGGGCAATGAATCGTATTATGATGTGAAAATATGGATATTTCAAGCAGTCAATATTCGTCATATTGCAACTAAAAATTTAAACAATTCATTCTTGTTTGACTGAGCTTTAGAAAACAAGACTGAAATGTTCAAACTCTTAAGTGCATTGGGAGAAAACTGGCTGCCTGAAATTTTTGAATTTTTTTATAGGGACAATTTTTCTTTTATGTCAATTAATTCACTGATATAAAAAATCTGTTTCTCAGGCCCTCCCGCATGGTCCTTTTGGCTGCCGCATGCTCTCTTTTTATAACCAATTTAAACTTAACAAAAATAAAAATTAAATGGTTCATGTCTGATATTTTACCCAAGTTGAAAAAATGGATGAATTTGTCCCTTGAGTGCAAGAAGGCTATGCAATGCTTTAGCATTGCAAAGCCTTCTTGCACTCAAGGGATGAAATACGCCACCACCCATGCTATTCTGTAGATTATGAAGCCTAAAACTTCAACAAGAACAAGAACTTTTGATGGCAAAGAAGTAATTACTGAAATAAAAAATAAAATAAACGCTCGCCCGCATGCAATTTTACAAATAATGGCCTGAGAAACAGAAGATCTACTTTGTGTGGCCCAAAGTAAATCTTGTGAGATCTTCTAGTCTGGGCTGCAATCCACATCATTTATTTTGCAGGTAGACAATTCTGAGTGTTTGAGGTTATAAATAGAGGATATCTCATGTTTTCTTGTGGATACCGGGATTTATCTTATGAGTGAATGAGAGAATTCGTATTTTGACGAGCAGCTTGTTTTCTTTTTATTATACCCCTTTCATTTGAAGCTTCAACTGAAACGATCCAAACCGACGTCCATACCACGCAAGAAATCTGTTTATACAATCAGCTGATCGCTGTTTCCGCTGACACAGATCACATTGGATGTTGTGTACATCCACACAAAATAGTTTTGTTGGCGAAATGACGTAATTTTTAGCCACAAACAAATTCGGTAAAATGAAATTTCTACTTCATTTTCGCTTCAATAATAATTCTTCAGCATTGAATTGAAATAATTCAACAATTTAATTCTGAAACAGTGAACAACTCTTTCAGCGCTTCGACCCGAAAAATTTCGATCGCGCATTGATACATTTTGGCATTCCACCGTGATCTGCCGCTTCTTGTTATACTCAATAGTGGAGCGAGAACAACTTTTGTTTTGCGTTTGTGAGAATTCATTTGTAAATTTCAAGTTCACACGAAATGTTAATCACCGAAGTGTTTGATCTCACTAGTGAGGGGAGAACTCAATTTATTTTTTACCGATTCCTATTATAATTGGACGTTAGGAGTGTAATAAAAATATTTTTCAAAGTTTGTCTAACAGTATATTTTTACATTTTACTTTCTATTTTTGCTAATTTTTCCTTGTAATTTGTATCAACTTCTTCGGTGTTTTCTTGAATTAAATTGCATCGTATTTTTCATAAAATCTGGACATGGCTGCTTTATAGCACACAAAACACTCCACAAAATGTTCATGGGCAATATATCCATGGACATCATGTCATGGGCGTTTTCTTTATGAACATTATGACCATGCGTATTTTGTCTGTGGGCTTTATGTCCGTAGACATTTTGTCTGGATACCGTCTTTTGACGTGAAACGTTTTCTGAGCGGAAATTTCCAAGGAAAATTGTCCGAGAAGAAAATGTCTGGAGCTCGCTGCAAAACTCATAGCTGCACAAATCTGCTGGAAGGATCTGTTAGGGCTTCGTGTGCATTTACATGAACTTCACATTTCAGCATAATATGAATTTATTTGTTACATTTTGTTGGAGAGTTCGTATAGATGTTCTTAACACTTTTACTATCACGATAATAATGGTTTGGTTCAGGTCACATGTAAGAGAAATATAAGGTCGTTCGGTCGCAATTTTTAAAAAATTTATCTTAATATTTTATTTTCTAATACAGTCGCTTAACACTTTACCCAACGTAAAGGTCAAACCCAGCCAGTACTATCTACAAAAATCGTCTATCAGATTTTATTTTATTCTATTTTCTTTCTGCCAAAAACATTTAACTTATGACCCCTCATTGGAACGAGCTTGCCGAGCTCGTTCAATGAGGGTTATAAGCTATGTTTTTGAGGCGAAAAATAAAAAATTATACTTTTTAAAGATAATTTTTATTTTATCAAGTGGCATTTGTTTTTCGGATTAGGCGAAGGGTAAAAATGTATTGCCTAAACTCGTGTTGCATACTGACGTCAGGCCGGTCAGTATCTTCAGATATAGTTTTAAATTTAGCTTATTTTTACAAAAAAAAAAACACATAGAAATATTAGAGTCGGACATGAAAATTGGGATCTATCGGGAAAACTTTTTCATTTTTTTCATCACACTAATCAGACGGTTTATCCAAAAAATCGCTATTCTCATTTTATTAGGATAATTTCTCAACTTTCTCAACCTAAAAAACCCGTAGCCTCCCATTGTGACGAGCTCGTTCCAGCGATGGTTCATTAGCCGCATTTCCGAGGCAGAAAAAATGAACGTTTCACTTATTGAGGAAATGATTTTGAAAGGTGTATCGGATAGTGTTGTAAGGTAATTTGTTAACCCTTTACCTTACGTAACGGCCAAAATCGGCCAGCGCGATTCTCAAAAATCGCCAATTAATTTTCATTATTTTTTTCATTTTTTTGTCTCAAAAACAAAGGTTATGACCGCTCGTTGGAACGAGCTCGTCGAGCTCGTTCCAACGTGGGGTCATAACCTATGTTTTTGAGACAAAAAATGAAAAAATTAGTTATTCAAGAATTATTTTTGCAAGTGTCGTCTGCTTTTCAGGTTAGGTAATCTGTTAATTAAATTCTTACAAATATTTTATGAACATAATCTGACTGTAGAGTATCGTCTGATTTGGACAGCATTATATATTGAAGACATTTATATTTTAAACGACCAATAAAAAGTCATTATTCAAAATTACATCAGTTAATTTCCATTGTTCATCTTTATTTTTTTTAACAAAATTGTGCCTGCCTTGTCATCATCCAGGTGGTGAAAGTGTAAAATTTGTAACCTTTTTATCTGTGTTCAATAAAATTCATTAATAACCATGTTTGTTTTAGTTGTTTTATCTGGCTTTAACGGCACGTTCAGCAGCTAGGGTCACATGGTGTCGGACAGTTTTACGGGTGGAGGAAGCTGGGGCACCGGAGAGAGCCACCGAACAGGCGAGCGAGTGTCAGACACCGCAACATACTAACTCTTCTTCACAAGCAGGAATACCAACAGCTGAAGGCAAGTACATTATCGACGTGCAATCCGCCTTAATACTACCCAGTGTCACCCTTGTACCCCCCCCCCCCCCCCCGACCATGTGGGCAATGGGAATTAAGTGTCTTGCCCAAGGATACAACGCAGTTACAGCTGGTCAAAATCGAACGTTCGACCTTTCGGTTTGAAGTTAAATGCTCTAACCACTGACACAGCGTGCTCCATTTTATTCTCAACCCGCTCAATGTTTTTAAAATAATATTTTTCATCCAATCTAGTTATGGCTGCTGTGAAGCAACCATGACTAGATGTGATGAAAAATTCATTAAAGATCGATTCAAGAAAGTGCTTGTCAAAAAGTCGGTACAATTTGTTTCTGAAAATTTGGTCAGGTGTACTCAAATTTTACTTATTTTATTTGCAAGTGATTTCTGTTTCTGGCCAGGAATATCTGCCAGCAGCACGTAAGGAGTTAATAGCCATGAAGTCTTGTGTAAAGAAATGCAGTACTCCGACGACTCGCAACAACAGAAAACGGTCATAGATTAAAATGATAGTGACGAAAACAGGGACACGGTGCCAGTGATGTATGTCTCTTACTCCACCTCCAATTCCGGCCAAAATTTACAATAATTAGAACCGTCAACAGTTGGAAATTTAATGTTCTATGGTAGATAATTTCGTGGATATTTCATGACTTTTTAATCCACATTTCCTGGCATTTTCCAACTAGAGTCGATTTTTTGTCCCTTGATTGCGATATGGCGCCATCTGCAATGTTAAAGCGTTGCAAGTGGCGCCTTGTTGCAACCAAGAGGCGATTTCCAATTATAGAACAAAAATTCATATGCCAGACTCAGTATATTTCATATGTAGCGGTTGAAAAATTTTCGCTCAAGGTTTGGTGGGGTGGGAGTGAATATGGCTTTCTTAAAAATGAGAAATTCGACAGCCGGAGGGGTACAGTTGAAAATTCAATGCCCCGCCCCCACAACATACACACACACACACCACCATAGACCAAGGCCGCCTACATTCTAAAATCAATTTGGTTAAAACCCAAATCAACTGATCAACTGGGCTGAGTGAATATGAATCCAATTGGGTTCATATTCACTCAACCCAGTTGATTTGGTTTGATTTTCAACCCGACTGATTTCAGAGTGTAGCCATGACCCTGATCGAAAAGTGTAGTGGCTAAAATGACAGTGACGAAAATCACAGTAAAACAGGAGGCCAGAGTAAAATCGTGTCTGGCAGTTTTACGGGCGGAGGAAGCCGAAATATCCCGACAGAACCTCCGAGCAGCGGCGAGGTATTGTCAGACTCCCCAAGGTACAAAATCGACACAAGCAAGGGTGGCAGTGCTTGAATACCAATGCACTACCGACGTTCAGCACGCCTTGGTGCACAGTGCCTCCGTGCCCCTATGTGGGAGGTTAGGATTAAGTGCCTTGCCCAATGGTACAACATGTTGCCCAAGGACACAACGCATTTACCACTGGTTAGGCAGGGTCAGAGAGATGGTGGGGCTCGGAACTTTGGGGGTTTGGCCTAGGATTCTTGGATTAGGTCCCCCCCCCCCCCCCCCCCCCCCCCGCCCAGTCCAAACATGGCCTTAAAGGCTGTATTTTAACTTTTTGGTTGGGTACGTCCTTCCAAAGGTCGTACCAAACCAAAGAATTCAAATACGGGCTTTCATGTCATGTTTGGACTAGCCCGCCTCCAAGGTGCTGACTCCTGCGCCAACAGTAAAGAATGGGGATGTATCGTGAATGGTACTCTAAACTTGACCAACGATTGTAATGTTGGACTGCATGATTCTTGAAGTAATTTAGCTTTATTAAATCAACTTGACGTTATAAAGTTATCACTTCAAGAATTGTGCATTCAAAATCTATAACTCTAGGTCACTGGATACTCACTGACGAACTTGGCAATTTGAAACATGCTGCAAAGAAACGTCATTTTGACGGCCAAAGAATAATTATTTCTATTTATACCATAAGCCGCCAAAAGTCTTCATTTAATAACTGATTTCAAAATTCCCTTGGGGTGGGGGTCTTCCCCCTCCCCAAAATACCTCCTAATATCTCTAGTGCCTTCGGCATCTGCATCGGTATCCCTACACTTTTGAAAGATGGGGCCGTCATAAAATTAACCCTGGGGCCCGAATTTCCTCTCACCCGTCTCTGTGGTTAGGATCGAACTGTAAACCTTTCGGTTTATGTTAACCCTTTACCTAACGTAACGGCCAAAACCGGCCAGCGCTATTCTCAAAAATCGCCAATTAATTTTCATTATTTTTTTCATTTTTTGTCTCAAAAACATAGGTTATGACCCTCGACGAGCTCGTTCCAACGAGACAAAAAATGAAAAAAATTAGTTATTCAAGAATTATTTTTGCAAGTGTCGTCTGCTTTTCAGGTTAGGTAAAAGGTTAAATGCTTGAAGAACTGAGTCACTGCGTTTCCATTAACCCTTTACCCAACGCAACCTTCAAACCGGCCAGCACTATTCACAAAAATCGCTAATTGAATTTCAATTTTTTTTCATCATGAGAGCTCGTTCCAGTGAGGGGTCATAACTTTGTGAGACAAAAAATGAAAAAAAAATAGTTATTCAAGAATTTTGATTCTTTTCAGGTGTTGGGGATAGTGGGTCCGCAATATGGGCAGATGCAAAGAAAAGAGGCGTACCTGCCTGCAATTATTTCTACGACCCACCACCCCAGGCACCCCGCCTCTTCAGACTATTAGAACTTATCAGAGCACAGCAGCCGGGTGCTGTAAGATTATACAATTTCCTTCCCAAATGATATCTCAGCGGCCATTCCCACCCATGAGTTTGCAGATATATTAAAGAAACTTGTATTGTGTCTTATCGTTACGTACCCCGTAGAACGGTGACTGATTTAGGCCTCCTCAATACATTTTTTTATCTCGAGATCTCGAGATAATATCTAAAGATCTCGAGATATTATCTCGAGATATTATTTCGAGATCTTGAGATGCTTTCTCGAGATCTTGAGATACTTTTTCGAGATTTTGATAGTTCATCGAGATCTCGAGATGCATATCTCAAGATCTCGAGATAATATCTCGACATCACGAGATATAAAGTAAGTATTGAGTGGCCTAAACCAGCCACCGTAGTGACTATAAACGTTTTTAAGAAAACAGATCGAGCTCTTGAATAACTGATTCCAGTTATTACAAAGACATTAAACAGGAAGTACTTGGTGTGACTAAAACTGAAAGTCGCTTAATAAAATTCAGGAAATGAACTTCACATAGAATTCTAAGAATAATTTATCATGTCTTGAATAATTGATTCCAGTTTTTACAAAGACATTAAACAGGAAGTACTTGGTGTGACTAAAACTGAAAGTCGCTTAAAAAAATTAAGGAAATGAACTTCACATAGAATTCTAAGAATAATTTATCATGTCCAGACATTTTCTTCATTGGAAATGGCGTTTAAGGCTTCGCTCCACGGTTTTCCAGGCATTTCCAAAAATAATATTCCAAACATTCTCTTCAAATGCGAATATTCTTTAACTTAGTTTTCTTACCCATGCATAACATGTATTATATTTTCAAAATGCACTAAAAACATATCACACTATCTGACGAAGTACCAATAAACAATCTGAATGTGAGTGAAATAATTTATTGTCAAATGCAAGGCTTTGACCTGCAAAATTGCATGTAAGAATGCCGATACCAGCCATTTTCAGCCACCCAGCAGCTTCAAAAGCAGAATTTTCGCACTACCCCTTCTTACCTAACCCTGGGGCATATAACCCCCTGGTTCGAAAATGTGGAGAAAAATTATCGGATCAGGGCGTGTCGGACTTCTCGTAAGGGGGGGGGGGGGGAGATCTGGTAGTAGTGGTATTCATCCATGTTGGTATACTATTAGCCCTTGGGGACTTCATATTATCCTATGTCTGCTATGGCTAGATCAAGCAGTACTTTGGGGGTGGGGGTAATGCATGGTCGCCCAGTGTGGTATTGCGAGATAGTCCTTGGTGGTTTACATTGGCAGTTTAGGATGAATGGTCTGTTGGCCTATTACCCCCTTAGTACTATTTACCTATACCGAATCCTTTGCATTATCTTATGGCTGGTATTGGTATTCGTAATGCTAGGCCAGGCAGTATTATAATCGTTTGTTTAGAAGTGGGGCTTAGGATGCATTGAATATACCGCTGTTGGTCCCCTGTTAGTCCTCGGTATTGTTAACCAGCGACTTTCTGGGGAAAAATTGTAGGAGTCGGAGCAACCAACAATTTTTTCCGACGGACAACAAAAAAATCAGACATCATGATCGGCATGTTCAACTATTCTCGTTATTCGCATCTATTTACCAAATAGTTATCTCCCCTGATTGCTAGGAATTGGCTTGCAAAAATTAGCACTAATTGAATGGGGAATTTTTATATTTCTCAAAATTATATAAAACCCGTGAAAGTTATATTTGCTCTGCGCATCAGACATTTAAGAACAATATATATGCTCTCACTTGGTGATATAATCGAACCATTTCATTCGACCAATTTTTTTCCCCTGTTCATTTAAAAAGGTACGGTTATTTCGTGTAGAGTGCCATGTAAAATAATGGAAAATTGCGTTTTCGTCAACTTTTAGAGATTAAAATATTTTTTAGTCTTCATATTAGCAATGCTCTGCGCATATGTGCATATAATATAGATATTGTCCTGAATGAATGAAAGGTTTTAGCGCGCCGAAGGCGCGCAGGGACGATGTGGGATTTACAAATCCCTTGCGACCCGGTTAACCTTATTTTTTTTCCTTGGATTACACAGGCCTAGCTTTCCTATTGCCCAAAATGGAGTCTGAAGGGGTTATGCACGCGGTTAGAATACCCGGCAGTTTAAGCTGGAGTGTTAGATGGTCAATACTCAATCCCCCAACGCCTTTAAAACTATTAGAGAGCGAGCTCTGTTCGGTTCCAGTTCGGCGATGGTAGAGGTTTGAGTCCCACCATGGTGGCGAGCCAGAATGTAATGTTGTGCGATGGCAAGTTTAAGGGAAGAAGAGAAAAGAAAACCAAACAGCAACGCCGGTTTGGTAGCGGCCCCGGTATATGACCATAGCGGTTACAAAAAAGAAGTGGAGAAAGCTCCAACAGTTTAGTTTTAAGAAACCGGGAGTCATCCATCAAGCCTTCTGGGAGATAGGATGCCGTATGTGATTTTGAGGTATCTGGTTATCCTTCGGGAATCCCAAATGACCTCCTCCACCCTACCCCAAAAAAAAAAAAAAAAAAAAAAAAAATCACTGTCACACACCCTCAAGCCCTTAAAAGGGCTGTTAAATCTTTATTCAAATGTTTATTTATATCAAATGTACACTCGTTCCCAGCCAGACAAGCTTGTTTCAATCCTTGCCTAGCGTTTGGTGGTTTCTTGTATATGTTGCAGAAAGGTAGGTTGCACCAATTCCTCCTACGCTTTGTCTACCATTTCCATGCGTCTTCTTGATAGGAGTGTTGCAAGAAAATTTGAGAATGTTCAGTTAGAAAAGTAAAAGGTAGAGAGAAAGATAGGTATCCGCTATTGTATATTGTGCCTGCTGTGTGATTGTTGCTATGGATGGGGTAAGGGGTGTGTTTCTTCGGAGTCCACTCCCAACACGCAGAGTTGCGAGGCAATCCTCACAGACTCAATCCTAAAGACCTCAATGAGTAGCGAGGCAATCCTCACTGACTCCACGCAGTTTAATTCTATTGAGTAATTTTAATTTACTGTGGATTATTTTGTTTTTCTGTTTAGGGTTTGGTGTTCGTTCAGCTTCACCATTGATTCACTATCCTGGAGTATGTGGAGGGTTTTGTTATATAGATCTTATTAAACGCGTTTCAATCGTGCTTCAGCAGAGTTGCGAGGCAGTCCTCACAGACTCTATCCTAAAGTTCCCAATGAGTAGCGAGGCAATCCTCACTGACTCCACGCGATTTAGTTATATTGTATAATTTTTATTTTTTTTTTTTTATTTTTTTTTTTTTTTTATTTTCTGGAAACTTATTTTGTTTTTCTGTTAAGGGATCGGTGTTCGTTCAACTCAACCATTAATTCACTATCTTGTAGTCTGTTGAGGGTTTTGGTTTGTAGGTCTTTTAATCGCGTATCAATAGTTTCTATTTTTGCTAGCTCGTGAAGTTCCTTTATCGGTGTCCATTTCGGTTTGCATAGTGCCACTCGCAGGGCATAATTTTGAACCCTCTGTAGCTTCTGAATGTTGGTTTTGCTTAGGTCGCTTGTTATTATGGCACCGTATTCTAGTACCGGACGTATAAATGTTTTGTAGAGCTTGAGAAGCACATCTTTGTTTGCTCCCCAATTTCTACCTCTGATCATCTTCAGAAAATTGATACGTTTAGTAGCTCTAACCGTAATGGAGTTTACGTGACTGTTTAGACTGAGATTGCTATCTAGGATAAATCCCAAAAATTTGGCCTCTTTGTTTGCTTCTAGTTTGTGATCGTATAACTGGAGATCGATACTCGGGACTGGTTTTTTCCTTTGCTTTTTGAAGAACGTAACTTTTTGAGTTTTGGCGGCATTGAGTTTAATGCGCCACAGGGCACACCAGCTTTCAAGATCGCGAATGGTATCCTGCAGACGATTTTTAATTATGTTTCTGGACTTGCTGGCTGTCCAAATGCCTTTGTCATCTGAGAACTGCGATAGTTCAACAAAGTCTTTCCCTACTTTTTCTATATCATTCACATATATTATGAAAAGAAGTGGACTTAGAACCGACCCTTGTGGTGTTCCCGCTTCGAGTATTACTTCCTCTGACACCTCGCGATTAACCCTCACCTTGATTTTTCGGTCAGTTAGAAATGATGATATGATCCTTAGAATTTTAATGGGTAATCCCATTTTCGCTAGTTTATATCTCACGCCATTGTGCCATACCGAGTCGAACGCTTTTTCTACATCCAAGAAAAGCGCGGTTCCGATTTCGTTTTGACTAAATGCTGTTTTCATATAATCGACCAGTCTAAATACGTGTTCGATTCCCTCTTTCTGACTCCTATACGCTCTTTGCCATTTGTTGAAAAAATTGATTGATTCGAGATAGCTGCGAAGTCTCGTAGTGAGAATCCGCTCAAATATTTTCCCAACACAGCTAAGCAAGCTGATTGGGCGGTAGTTAGAAGGGTTGGTAAGGTCTTTGTCGGGTTTAGGTATCATGACTCCCGTGGCCACTTTCCAGCATTTTGGGAAGTACCCACAGGAGAGACAGCAGTTTAAGAGTTTGGTAAGTCTGCAGTAGAAGATGTTGGGGCACTGTTTCATTATTTTGTAAGAGACTTCGTCTTCTCCTGGGGACGAAGATGACCTGCATTTTCTGATTATACCCATGACCTCTTCTACGCTTATTGGTTCGGTTAATTCATGGTCGTCCCCGTCTTCATGCCTTTTGTCGAAGTTCGGTTCATTGAAGATTGAGTTGTTATCTTGGACAAATTTATTTACTCGTACCTTAAAATCGTTGTCATATCTGTTCCCTTCTTGTGGACGATGTGCCTTCTTTAGAAGTTCGGCAAAAGCACTGGCCTTTGCCGTGTCGTCTATGGCCATAGATCCGTCGCTAGTCTTTAGCGCATTATTATTGGCAATTTTGCTCTTTTGGCCAGTAAGAGTTTTAAATGTATCCCAGAACCTCTTAGGTTCTCTCAGCCCATTTAGGTTTTCGGTTGCTTTTTCCCATCTCACGCGATTGTCGTTAGCTATGGCCTTTTTTACTTCCCCATGAAGGCGATTATACGCGGTTTTAAGTTCTGCTCTTTTCATTTGATCATTCTCTGATTGGTAAGCCCGGAAGGCTTTTCTTTTTTGTTTGATTATTTGAAGAGTTGTTTGGGTTATTCTGTTTATCCGCGTCTTTACTGTTTGCTTGGGACAGATTTCATCTAGCGTACTGTTGATAACGTCGTTAAGGTGGGTGCAGGCTTTTTCTAGTTCATGAACATTTGAGGGGTCATTTGCCTTTATTTTTACTTCGATAATGTTTCTGAAGAGGTTCCAGTCAATTTTTGATAGGTTCCTCCTATTCACGGGAGGATACCTTGCGGGACCAGTATTACATTTCAGAGTGGCGTGAACCGGCAGGTGGTCACTGCCTAGATCATCATCTCCTACAAATATGTCTTGCATTTGGCTGGTTAGTGATTTGCTGGTGATAATCAAGTCTAGGATATCTGATTGATGGAGTGGGTTGTTGCTTATGTATGTTACGTCTTGATCGTTATTTACCACGAATAGATCGAGTTCTTCAATGATATGGAAAAGGGCATCACCATTAGGCTCAGTCTTATGACAACCGAATACCTGGTGTTTGGAATTGAAATCACCCAAGAATATGCAGTGCTTGTACTTGTTGGTAAAAAATTCAAATACTTTACTGTCTACTGTTGCTTGCGGCTTGTTATAATATGATATGATGGCCACGTGTTTGTGGTCAAGTTCAATTTCAGCTGCAATCACTTCAGCATTGAGGTGGTCGCATGGTATTGATTTGTATTTAATCTCCTGCCTTATTAACAGAGCGACACCGCCGCCTTTTTGGGCGGGGCGATCTCTTCTAATAATATCAAAACCACATAACGAGAATTGTTTGTTTGGTTTAAGCCAGGTTTCGCTAATTCCAATTACGTCCGTATTTTTTAAATAATGTGACATTTGCAAATTTTTCTGATTAACGCTTCGAGCGTTCCACTGGACTATTTTTAGTGTATCCATGAATTGTTTAGGAATAACTGTACTAAGTTTATTTAAGTTTAATTACTATTTGTAATATTGTTACATAATTATATTCTGTTGACGGCCGCTTCTAATAGCGTGTGAGATATTTGAGTATTATATAACTTGGAGGCTGTTTTACTAATCTCTTTGCAAACGTCCGAAAGACTGGTGTCCAAGTGTTTCTTCATTATGCTGAAAATAGAGCCAGCCATTAGAGTACACGTGGAATAAGGGGAAGATGAGTTCTCGACATTACTTACATTTAGAGCTTTAAGCTGGATGTTTGTTTTAACTTTTTTGAAGTGGCTACAACCCCGGTAGTTGCTGGGGTGTTGACCACCGCAATTCGGGCATTTCAGAGTTTTAGCACTACATGCCTTCGCGATGTGTTTGTCACCGCATTTCATACATCGTTGCTCCCCGTTGCATTTGTGTGACAAGTGACCAAATTTCTGACACTTGTGACACTGAACGGGTTGCGGAAGAACACGATATTCCTCGGTTTCGTATTTTTTGCCATTAATAATTACCCCTTTGCTTATCAGATTTAATTTCGTTGCTCTATTAGGGCATTTTACTTTTATTTTCCAAGTATGGTTACCCGTGGCTTTGGAGATTAGTCTCTCCCACGAGCATCCTGGAAGGGCTTTATCAATCGAGTTTTTTTCCGTTTTGGGGTGGACGCGTGTGATTACGACACAGGGGTTTGGTTGCGGGTGGCCCTGTGTCTTGTTGGTTTTATTGATCACCTTAGGGGGCGTTTTGGCTTTTACTTTATCGGCGTACGTCGCTCTATCGGTTGGGCTAGCTGTTGCATTCACTATTTCCGGTGATGTAGACTCTGTTGCGTTAACAGAGTCCCCATTTCTTGGTGTGACCACCGAGTCCTTTCCAGTAGCGGTGCTCTGTGAATTTTTCTTGATGATTTTTGTCTTCTTGACATGTCGATCAATAGTCATACAGAAACCATTTTCGTCTTCGACGTCCACGGTTTCATCATTTTCACGGAACTCATTGGAGAGTTTCCTTTTCGATCGATTTTGGTTTGGTGATTTTTTCTGTCGCTGCGATTTGGGGGCTTTAGCTGAATTTTTATCCAATTGAATTTCAACCGCCACGGCCGGGGAAACTGCGACCGTGTTGGTAGCTTCTTCTACTATGGAACGCAGCCAGTTATCCTGGCTGGGGGTAATTAGATCTGAATCTATTTCAGATATCCCCGGCAGTGAGCCGGCGGACGCAGGTCTTCTCATTTCTGTAGCAGCGTCAATACATGGTAACTCGGGAACAGGAGGAGCATGGTCCTCCTTACCTGGTTTGGCTTTCAGAATTGCCTTTTCCAATTCCCTTCTCAATTCAGCCTTTTCTTTATCTGCCTGTCGCTTCTGGGCTTGAAGCTCTGACCGCAAACCCTCTATGGTGTCATTTAATCTGGCTATTTCTTTCTGGAAGCCAGACATCATCGACATTATCGATGTCATATCAGTATTAGTGGAATTTCCACTGTTACTCAGACTACCAGAATTAAAGGCAGAACTGTTTAACTGAGCTTGACTTTGTTTATCCATTATTTTTATTTGTAAATAATTCTAAAATTCTAAATTTTATTTTTTAAGTTATTAAAGATTTTAATTTAATTGTATTGACTTAAATTGTATTGACTTAAATATTCGTTTTTAGTTTTAACAGAGAAAAGCAGACAGAAAATAGATAGAGTTAAAGATAAACACTTACAAAATTACACTAGAGTGCACAGAAGTGGTACAGAGAACAATAGGCTTTGTTAATATCCAAGCTGTGAGATGTGTTCAGTCAGGAGCTTTCACAGACACGTCCGATCAGTACGACTGTCAATAATAAAACTTTTGTCCTCTCTAATCATATAAAAATATATAATCTGACATTTGCCCATTTTTTTCCTTTTGATGTTAAAACCAAGACAAATTTGATTGTTGTAAAAACAGTTGAACCCACAGTCCACAATATGCAGAAGGTTTCGGTGTGAATAAAAGGAAAGGTGCGATAGCCCTATTAATTACTTTCAGTCCAGCCAGAAATGTGAAGCTTGTCGCTTATTTAACTAGTATGCCTCATTGTCCATTGAAGTCCATAAATATATGTATGTGTGTGTTTTTTCTACAATAAGAAGATAGTTTGCGTTGCAATTTGTAATGTCACACAGATACTGTTGACTCTGTCCGGAGGTTCCTTTAATACCTGCTTTAAAAGAGATGGCTCACACTTTCACAAGCATGGCCACTGAAAGACAGCTACGTTCACATTCGCATATTGACTGGAAAAAAATTGCACAGGGAGAAAAGCTGCCACGCCCTGTACGAACAAGTACCTCGGTGCCAAGAAATATTCTGCCCACCAAATATGAAGTTGAGAGACTAATAGAAAAAGATGGAAAGGTAAGATTTATTTCAATAATAACTCAATTATAGTGCATGTACAAACGGGTCAACGGGACAATAAGCCACCGGTCAAAGAACCGCCGTCCAAACAGCCACCCGATTAAAATTCCCTTTTTTAAGATCGGACAGGAAAAAAAGCCACAAAAATGCGGACAAAAACCCAGTTAATATTTTCCGCCGCTACGTTTACAACTTTCATTATAGCAACAAATAATTATTTATATATTGCATTTTAGAAGGAATTTAGTTATTTCGCTATTTAATTTCCAATAATTTAGTACGAATATTAAATAATTTATTTGTAATAGATAATTACACCGGGTCGGAGAAAATCAAGCTTATCGAGACGTTTTCAAAATTTTTAGGGCAAGTTTTGAAATGTAATTTTAAAAATTCAGGCTATTGTCATCACGTGTTACGTGTTTTTAAATATATATACTGTTATAGGTACTGTATGTATATAGTGATATATATTTATAAATTTATGTGTATTATATCCATTTTTATAGTAGGCATGGTCAGTTTATTATTTTTTTAAATAAAATTTCAAGTAACATGCAATGAATAACTGACAGTAACACTTAATTGCATTTAAATTATATAGCACATAATATATTTTGATTTTTAAACGTTGGTCGTAAAAAGACAATAAAAAATATCACCCCTTTATCCAACGTGGATAGAACCTAGGAAAAAAATTCTTGAATAACTATAAATATTACATTTTGTCTCAAACATAGCTTTTGAGCCTCATTGGAACGAGCCCAATAAGCTCATTTCATAGAGGGTTTTAAGCTATGTTTATGAGACAAAAAATTACAATATAATAAAATTTGAATAAAGATTTTTGTATATAGCGTTGGTTGGTTTTGGTCGTAACGTTTGGTAAAGGATTAACTTTCTTTGGGAGGGTGCAAACAGTTTTTTGGCGATAGACAAACATAGACAAGATAGGTTGTCTTTGAAATTGTTTTTGATTAAGATATGTATTGATAAAGTGGTCGACAAAACGTGAATTGACAAGTTGGGAATTGCTGAGTTTGTAATTGACGAAAAGGGAATTGACGAATAGGTAATGTGTCGTTTCTGCTAAGAAACAAAAAAGTTAAATTTCTACTTCCGAAAATATGGTTTACGACCCCTCGTTAGAACGAGCTTGTTTTAGTGGGGGTCATAAACTATGTTTTGGAGGCAAAACTTTAGAAAAAAATGAATTTTTTTCATCAGTTTTGCTGTTCATATTCTTAGATCCCCCCGCCCTCCTCCCCAACTCAGTTACTTTTCACAACAACGCCTTTGTGTTTTTCCGAGTGTTCGTTGGCCACGTACCTTTGGTTTAACAATACAAATCTACTAATGTATGGAGATTTTTTTACGTGGTGCCTACCAAGATACAAAGGTAGGCGTGAGCGTACATCAGCGGAAAGTTTTATGAATACCGACGGCCCCCCCACCCACCCCCTACATTTTTGGTCAATAAAGTTGATAGTGAACAGCGCTTGAAATATTTTCTGCTAAAACCTAAAAAGTTTAAATTCCAGTGAAGGGTTTTAGAGGCACTTTTCTTGTCAATTTTTATATTAGGCACTGACTTTTTCAGCAGCTCGAGCAAAATAGCCCCATATCAACCCCCAGGAACACCCCACCCACTATTCGACAAACATCGATAAATCATATAAACAATTAGTTTGCACAATCAGTGATTATGTTTTTCCTTTCATAGGTTGATCAGTATTTGGTGAAGTGGAAGGGTTATGACATATCTGAGTGTACCTGGGAGCCGGCTCAACATTTAACTCCGGAGCTACTAGAATCATTTTCACAACCAGTAATAAGTGATGACAGATTAAACAGCGCTGCGAAACTGTTTGAGCAAGCAGTTCAAAAAAGACTCAAATCGAGAAATAACACAATTACATTCGACTTTGAAGGTGATATTTGTAGATATTGTTTCGGGGTTGAAAAGGATAAATTGTTGTTTTTGTTGGACTTTGACAAGATTCCATTGTCAGAAAGCTGGTATTACAAACTGAATGATAAGGGTAAAGGTGTGAAATTAAGCTTTCCAGTGAAAATGAAATTTCGTGTTTTAACAAGAAAGGTATTTGTAGTTAAGAATGACCTTGTTGTAGAGAAACAAATGCCATTTGAACGTTTGTCGATATTATCAGCAGTTGATGCTATGGTGGTTTAGCTCACAACTGACCTTAATTAATTGTGTAATTGTGTTAGATAATTATTGCTTGAAAATGTCTGATTATATGTCATCAGTCGAACTAATCAAGTTTGACAGTTTAATTTGTGTGGGCGATAACTCGCCTAAACTGAATAAGATATATTCAGAAAATTTGACTCTGACATTCACTCTGAGTACTATGTTTTTTAAAGAATTGTTCAGTATGAAAACAAAGTTTCCTTCCTTTTCTTACATTGAACTAATAAATACACAGCTACAATTTATGCAGCTAACATTTTCAGATAGATTAGAGCGTAGATTTTCAATTAAGACAAGTGCAGTTTCAAGTGCTTGTAGAAGGATGAGTGGCAGAAAGCGTTATGCATATGAGAGATCACTGCATAAAATAGCAATTTTTGATACAGAAGTCGAAAATGTTAAACAAATGAATTTTGAAATTACAAAATTAGTAGAAAAAAATATAGAACTGGAATTGAAATGTGAACAACTTTATGAAATTAATTAAAGAAGATAGCATATCTGTTAATGGGAATGTTTATCCTCTAGAAATAATTTTCGGGGGAGATATGAAGTTTTTACAAACTGTTTTAGGTTTGGTTGGCTCGTTGGGAACACATTCATGTCCCTGGTGTAAAGTTGATAAAAGCGACAGAGCAGACTTATCGAAAGAACGTAACTTTTATCAAAGTGAGAATATGAAGAGAACTGCAACTAATTTATTGGAAAATTCTAGAAATAATTCTTATGGTGTAAAATGTCGACCCCTCATTGAAATTGAACCACACCACATAATCCCAGACGAATTACACCTTCTACTTCGTATTTCCGATAAGCTTCTGAGGAACCTCATAGATGACGCTAAGTCATTAGATGACAAAAATAAAATTATGGGACGTGATGTAAATGCACTCCAAAGTTTAGTTGGAAAAATTAGAGAATGTGGTGTATCATTCAATGTATGGACCCAAAAGGGCACTCATGGTGAATTGGATTGGACTAGTTTATCTGGTTCAGATTACAAAATATTACTTCAAAAACTACCAGATAAAGTCTTCTTCTCCATTCACGATGAGACCCACGAAAAAACGGTGAATCTTTGGAGGCATTTTTGGGACCTCTACAAATTTTTAACAAAGGAAAGTAATGAATTAACACCTGTTAATAAAATATTTGTACGCTGTCTAAATTGGCTAAAGGCTTTTCAAGACCTTGGAGCTGTTCGAATAGGTTATAATAATGTTACCCCATACATGCATTGTTTGGTATACCACATTCCTTATTTTATTTCAACTTATGGAAGCCTTCTCAAATACAGTGGGCAAGGTGTCGAAAAAGTCAATGATGATATAAAATCTATTCACCAAACAAAATCAAATAAATTTGATGCCGCTATGGATGCCCTGAAGGTAAGGAAAAGAATTGAGTATCTCCGTGAGGACAGTACTCGTGAGAAACGCGAGTATAAAAAAAGAAATGACATTTACTGGGAAGATGGTATATTCAGACAACGTGCATCAAAAAAATCACGTATTTTATCGGAAATGGCTGCAGCAGGCAATGTTAATTCAACATTTTCAGATTCAAACATTAATTATCAAGAAATGTCAATGAAAGAAATTAAACAAAAGTTGAAACTGCTTGGTGTGAAAACTAAATTGAGAAATAGAGAAAAACTTATTTCTCTGCTGATTGAACACACACAAGACTGAACAATCGTTAAGGTGTTAATAGTTATTGTGTTTTATTGGATGTATATAGCTGCACACTTACATTAATTTATTACAGTAGTGGTCAATTACGTTAGCCATGCGGGACGTCGTATTAATAACATTAAATGTGATTATGAATGAGTTACTCCTTTCCCGTGGCGGTTGCACAGGGGGCAATGGGAGAGTGGTGTCGTTTGCCCCTAAACATAGACTTTGCATTCTATTTGCCCCTCATTCATCCGTCAATGACATCCACATTTTCGATGTCCAAAAAGTGCCCAAGCTTAAACTAAAAGCAAAAAGAAAAGACATTTGCCGAGGACATTAGCCCCCCCCCCCCCCCCCCCCCCCCCGTTCGAGCCCCCTCGTTATGGCAAAGAAAAAATAAGAGAGACCGTAATATAATTCTTCGGGTACGTCCGGATGGCCAATGTCAAGGGGATGAGACTCATCGGGGGGGGGGACACATTCCCGGAATTCCCTTTGAAAGCTCAGTTCAGTTGTTTGTCATCCAGAAGGAGAAACCCACCTTGTCTTCCTGGAAAAAAGGCAATCGAATCGACCCACACCCATCCCCAACCGAACACCCCACAAACTCAATAGGACTGCTTGTCTCCAAACTGGTTGAGTACTAAATTATTGTTCTTCATCAAAATGTATTTAAGTGTGTAATGGTTGTAAAGTAATGTAATCTGGGTGCTTTTGGTTGTATATATATATATATTATTATCATTAATAAAACTGTTGGACTCGAAGATCATGTTGTTTTTTATCCATTCTATTGCCTTTTGCATGCCCCAGTAATATTTACACTCTGACCCCCAGTGATTTTCTATCTTAATTTATCCTTCCTAATCTCCCAGCATGCCGACATGCCTTGTACCCCGTCCACCCCATTTCTCGCGTATTCATCCCATTCTTCCTGGACTTTCAGTTTCTCAAGGAGTCGCATTCGACTCGTCAAGTATTGGGGCTTTCCAACATATTGTTTAAACTAAATGTTCTAGATGTCCGTTTCTCATACGCTGCACACTTGGCATCCTCTTTTGTGGCTTTTTTTTATTTTCTCATCAGCTGCGATGACTTTGATCCAGGTGTGCCGGAAGCACTACAGGGCTGGAGGGGCAGACCTATGAAGAAGGGCATTATGTATTTTTTTCATTCTCTTAAACCGTTACCTATCGTAACGGGAAAAACCAGCCAGCGCTATATATACACGAAAATCCCCATCCAATGTTTTTTTACTTTTTTCATTTTTTACTTCCAAAACATAGTTTATGACCCCTCATCGTGTCGCGCTCGTTCCAATGAGGGGTCATAACCTATGTTTTGGAATAAAAAAATGAAACACTTTAGTTATACGAGGATGTTTTTTCCCAAGTGTCGTCTGCAACTCACATTAGGTAAATTGTTCAATAAGGCAATTTTTGCACAGTTTGAAAAAAGGGCCAATTCTTTGAAATTTTCGAAGAAAAAAGGGAAATCCTTGCGCCCGCTCGCCCCCGTAGACTGAAGGCAGGAGGGACCCTCGTTGATTCGGCGCCCCTGCCTTGATCTCACAACGGTCACTCAAATGATCCACCTAAGTTCTGATAAAACCGCTGACGCATTATTTTTCATGCGTGACTTCTGCTTGCCATTGATGTTAAAACCTTCGAAATCTCTTCCTCTTCCCTCCCCCGATAAACCTGTCCCGTTTCTATACCCCCACCCCAACATCGTAGTTGAGAGGACAGTGTAAAGTACCAACATTCTCAAAATCAAAACAATTCTCGATTATTGTAATCAAATTAACAATTCTCTTAAATGATTGCACAATAAACTGTCTGACGCCTTCATTCTCAACTTACTTCTCTCGCCGCTTGAGAAAACGATTTCCCGACAAACAAGATTTTATTCACACCTTTCAGTGGATCAATGCTAATTACATTACAGTCAGACTCCAGTATTCACAGGGGGAGATAACTTTTCGAATAATACATCCCTACGACGAATTAAGTTGAGTATGGCGAGTTGCGCCCTGCCCCAACCCCCCCCCCCCCCCCCAAAGCAGCTTCGGGCCTGAATAGCACCATATTTTATCACATGAGGCCCATTACGAAATACCACATTGAGTGTTGAAGAGACACATCCGGTGCCACTGACATTCTGCAGACCGACCTATTTTGGAATCAACTGGTCCCCGGTGTCCATATTCTTCCATGTGCGGAATTCTCTTATCCTCAGTTCTATTCTGAAGAGCCTGATTGTTCGGCACCCACATTCGGCGCCCCCTTTCTAGGATCTGACTGTGGTTATATAACCTCTTTTTCAGATAAGCCAAGGACCACAGTGTTATAGATCCGGCGGGCGCCTTGATACCTTTCCTCAACTGAAAACGTCTGTTTTCGTCTACGGCATAAAAATGCTTACTCCTGTACCACCCCCACCCCTCCAAAAAAAGATAAATGAGCTCACCCTAATTTAGACACACGTGCTAAGTTCGTGGCGCCACACTTCTTTCAAATCTGGATGTGGAGTCTAAAATATCCGCACGCGCTGTTTGTCATCTGATGTCCTTCATCGGAGGTCCACTGGATTTTGATTTGGTTACCTCTCTTGTCTTGCTGGTTAAATTACTTGGCCTTTTGAAATGTTGATTTTGTGAACCATTTCGTCCCCTAAGTTCCAATGTGTTCGATGTGCTTACTGGCACATAGAACACATTAGGACTCAGTCACTCAGGGGACGATTTGTTCAACTGAGAAGTGTAATCTGTTAGCTCGTGCATTTGTGGTGGGTAATATTGAAAGTATACATATGGCGAAAACACCAAACTGAAAAGGAAGGTGCATATTGCCAATTTGGAAATAGTGTTGTGGTGACCGGATTACCGGCCTCCGAACAGCGACCCCAAGATGACAGTGAATCAACCATTTTTACATAGCGTCATCGTTCATCAGGGACTCGGTAGGCATGCCCCTCAAAACCAGCCATTCAGATTTGTTACTAAAAATGGCACCCACGTCTGCTGTATTGTACTGAACGCTGCATTGATATAGTTTCTTTCCACTTTATAAATATTTTTTGTCATTGCTGTCGTTCTTTTGAAAAAAAAATTCGTTTGTGTGCTTGCCTGCCGTTCTTCGAACGAAACATTTTAGCTTTAAAAAAGCCGAAGGTACATTGTAGTTTTGAGTTGTTATGAACGTGGAACGCACTTGAATGATTGTAACACAACAATGATAAGTATGGAAATAACATCGCAAAATTCACAGATTTCTAACACGCAACCATTGTTCTCTTCGGGGATCAAACGCAGATTAGGTAAAGTGTCTAATTTTAATTGATAAAACGGAGACGAAAAATGAAGCTTTCAATGCCGATCAACAGCTCAGAACACGCGTGTGCAAATGCTGTTAAATAAAGCCGGTTTGTGGGGGCAAATCGAGTCCCGGATGTAAGATGGCACTATGTAAAAATGGTCTAGGAATTTCCCAGACAAAAAGTAGAAAGTGCTGCAATCGCATTAGCACCAACGGTGTTTACGGCCTCGGCAAATTCAAATCCTTCACGACCATACAGTACGACCGCCGTGGACAGGTCACTTCCCACGTTTGGGCGATATTTCCACGGACGCAATAATATTAGATTCCAAACACTAATTACAGGAATAATTATCAAAAATGCAGTTAACCCTTCACCCAACGTAACGCCCAAAACCGGCCAGCGCAATTCTCAAAAATCGCCAATTAATTTTCATTCTTTTTTTCATTTTTTGTCTCAAAAACATAAGTTATGACCCCTCATTGAAACGAGCTCGTTCCAATGAGGGGTCATAATCTATGTTTTTGAGACAAAAAAATGAAAAAAATTAATTATTCGAGATTTTTGTTGGCAAGTGTCGTCTGCTTTTCATGTTAGGTTAAGGGTTAATGAAGCACCGGGTACAAACATTTTGCTGCTAGTGATTTTTTATTACCTGGTAAACGTACGCGTGGACATCACTGCCACCGCGTGGGTTACAACCCGTCCACAGCGGCTGTACTGTATATATAATATGTATATAATATATATATATATATATATATATATATATATATATATATATATATATATATATATATATATATATAAATCTGGAAGGTTGCCATGTTGTCCAAGCATGGCCGGAAAGACCGTATACCAAACCAAAAATTTAAAGTACGGTCTTTCAGGCCATTATGGACTAGTTGTCATGAAGGTACACCCAAAACAGGGAACAGCTGAAAAGAGTTACCAGACTTGTTAAGTGTTGGAGAAACACCACTGTCGGAAGTTATGTAATTTCCGAAACTGTATACTTGCTTAAAATATATATTGCTTAAAAATTCGTTTGAAACATTTTGTTCAATGTTTTCATTACTGTGATTATTCAGAATGAAAGAGGGGTTTATTTGATAAATTACCCCCCCCCCCCCCCTCCAACACCCAACCCCACAAAAAATGCAATTGCATAATATTTGTGTGTTTAAGTTAGCAATTCCCAGGAACTGTTAAGTGTGTGACCGGTATTCATCTTCTGTGGATTTTGCTTGATCATTTGGCGAAAGACGGTCAAGCCCACACCAACCCCACTCCTACCCCGGTTTTAGATCAGAAAAAAATTCTAAAGCAGTGTTTAATGGGGTATTTTTTACGAAACAACTTTTGGTGTCCGGACAGTGATATCATGCGATTTTATTCTCTTTTCACCGAAACGCAATATTAATCGCTTTTTGGAAAGTGATCAGTGTATTGTTTCAAACAATCATATTGGTTGAGATATTACTCACTCTTGTTTTCTTCAACTGAGCGACTGGATTTATTGACGATTCAGGGAAATGTCGTTGAAAATAAAATAAACCAAATGAGTAATTATCCAATCACATTTCCTGGAATTTTATTTTTGGTAACGAGTTTATATGACTATTTAAGGTAGCGTCATGCTGTTTTGTGTCTACATGATTGAGCGCGTTTATTTACAGTTCTTTTTGATTGTTTACAATTAACTCTTTTCCCAACGTAACGGGCAAAACCGGCCAGCGCTATTCTCAAAAATCGCCAATTAATTTTCATTATTTTGTTTTATTTTTTTGTCTCAAAAACATAGGTTATGACCCCTCGTTGGAACGAGCTCGTTGAGCTCGTTCCAACGAGGGGTCATAACCTATGTTTTTGTGACAAAAAATTAAAAGAATTAGTTATTTAAGAATTTTATTTGCAAGTGTCGTCTGCTTTTCATGTTTGGTAAAGGGTTAAGAAAATGCCGAGGCGGCGGAAACGGGGAGTACAGAGGGCACTTTTGTGCACGGAAGACATGTTCATTATACATAATGAGTTGAAGAATTTTAAGAGCAGGTATCCGAGTCAATATACAGGCATTGCTGTTATATATTTTCGACAAATCTATAAAACAAATTTAGTTATAACTGGACAACGAATTTCGGTTGAATCTATTCCTTCTATTTCAACTGTTCTTCAGGGGCGGTGTTGCCAGGGGGCACAAGATACGCGTACTGAACCACTTTTTTTCCGCCAACATGTAACACCATTATACAATGAGTTAAATAAGTTGAAAAGAATGCAAATGCGGTCATATATATGCATTTCTCTATTATATCATCTGCAAATGTGAACAAATCTAAATTGTATTTGATTAATGAATTTAACCTTAAGTCGATTCGGTCTGTAAATTCTATTTTCAATCCTCCTTCACCCCGAAAGCCAGGGGCGTGGCCATGTCAAAGGAACTGGAGAACAAAATATTTTTTCTGCTGCCAATGGCAACAGAAAAATGTTTATTTCCACACTTCATTTCACATCTTACCGAATAGATAAATAGATAGGCTTACGAACCCATAAAGTTGAGGAATAACCATAGCAAAATGACTAAATACATATTAGGGTAAGACGACAGGAACCAGTTTGGGGAATTTCAGACATGGACGTGTATCAAGTTGTCATTTTCCAGGAAAAACGGAGGAAAAGTCTCTCCCACCTCAAACACGTCGTACCCCACGTGACTACACCGCTGCCGAAATCTAGCTATGCGGTTGGAAAATGGCAAAAGAAACATATCAAGGACCTGGCCGTAGTTTGTGAACCTAAAGAGGGAGACTAGAAGATATTCGTAAATTAAATTGCTGATATACGATTGTAATACGTTGTGTGATACAAAGGGTGCTGTATTGAAAGTAGAATACACTTCGTTTTCTCTCATACACCCACCCACACACCGTCTCACTTACTTCATTCCCCGTCTTCTCCCGTACACGCACTCTTAAACACACAGACAAACCCTGTCTTGTGGGGACTTCGCGTTTCTTTTATTCTTGGTGACAAACAATGCCGGCTGTCTCATGGGGGTGTCGACGGAGTTGACCAATTGGAGGGGGTGTAAACATGATTTGTCACGACTGTGATGGCGCAAGTCCCGCCTGATTCATATTCCTACATCATAAAGACATGTCTTCCTTCAAGGCCTGCCTTGATGATGCTATTTATTTATTTATTTATTTATTTATTTATTTATTTATTTATTTATTTATTGGAATTTAACCCTTTACCCAAGGAATCGCCCGCATCCGCCCGCGTAATATGCAAATTCAGCATTTGAAAAAAATATCATTTTTCAAAAAATTTCAACAAAACCATATCATGTGACCTCTCGTTGGAACGAGCTCGCCGAGCACGTTCCAACGAGGGGTCACATGATATGGATTTGTTGAAATTTTTTGAAAAACTTAAAAAAATGATATTTAAAATAATAAATTTTGATATCGTCTGCGCTGGGTAAAGGGTTAACGGCACTTTCGACAGCCGGGATCACCTCGTGTGGGACAGTTTTTCGGATGGAAGAAGCCGGAGTACCTGCATGGAGGGGACAACCGAGCAACGGCTAGCAAATGCCAGACTCCCCAACGTACTAACTCCACACAAGCAGGGTTAGCATTGATTGAAGACAAGTGCACCATCAACGTGCAGTACGTCTTAGCACACAGTGCCACCATGTCCCCACGTGGGCAATCGGGATTAAATGCCAACTGTGCCTTGCCCAAGGACACAACGCAATTACCCCTGGCGGGGATCGAACCGTGGACCTGTCGGTTTACAGTTCAATATGAGCCACCGCGCTCACCCTTCATGATGTGTTGGAATATTAGCCAGTCAGGATTACAGTTGAAAAACTCGAGATTTCTTGGAAATTTATATAATATAGAATATATACCATAGTAGCTTGGTGTACCACATGTTCGCCACTCGTGGTGAAGTGGTGTTAACCACGAGCCTACAGCGCACTTTCGTCTGGATTGGAGTTTGGATAAGGATTCGCTCTTGCTCTTATAGTCTACTTACTTAAGAGAGGGGGCGCGGTGGCGTTGCGGTAACCGGTTCTCGTCAGATCACCGAAGTTAAGCAACGTCGATCCCGGTTAGTCCGCGGATGGGTGACTGTCTGAGCGATCGCTTCGGACTCCTGCGTTGTGTGCTTGGGCCAGGCACTTAACCCCGATTGTCCACATGGGGGCACGATGGCGCCATGTACAAAGGAGTACTGCACGCCGATGGTGCCCATGTCTTCCACCAGTCTAACCCCGCCTGTGCTGCAGTGCGGAATTACCATGTTGGTGGAGCTGGCAGCTGCTCGTCATTGCTCGGTGTTTCACTCCGGGTACTCCGGCTTCCTCCACTCGTAAAACTGTCACGGTCATGATTAGCCATTGTGCATAAATATGTGGCCTTAACACTTTACCCCAACGAATCGCACGCATTCGCCCGCATAATATGCAAATTCAGCAGCTGGAAAAATATTATTTTTCGAAAAATTTCAACAAAACCATATGATGTGACCCCTCTTTGGAACGAGCTCGTCGAGTCGAGCTCGTTCCAACGAGGAGTCACATGATTGTTGAAATTTTTTGAAAACATTTAAAAAAAGATATTAAAAATAATAAATTTTTAAATCGTCTGCGTTGGGTAAAGGGTTAAACGCAAATAAATATAAATAGAAGCATAAATATACTTAACCCTTTACCCAAGGTAACTACGGCCAAAACCGCCCAGCGCTATTCACAAAAATCGCCAATTAATTTGCATTAATTTTCATTTTTTGTCTCAAAAACATAGGTTATGACCGCTCTTTGGAACGTGCTCGTCGAGCTCGTTCCAATGAGGGGTCATAACCTATGTTTTTGAGACAAAAAATGAAAAAAGATAGTTATTTAAGAATTTTGTTTGCAAGTGTCGTCTGCTTTTCATGTTAGATAAAGGGTTAAGCGAATAGATTTGATATTTGGGCTAAGGTCACACACAAAGTCAGTTTTAAAATAGAGGGAGGTCTGTAGTACCTGATTCGGTTTCTTGGGGGTCCCAACACGACCAATTTGGAGTACGGCACGTGTTAATTAAAAATGAGAAGTTACGTCACGACTACAATATGTATATATTTTATTTATCCAGGGGCAGGGGGAGGGGTGGGCGTGGTGGTGTCCCCCCCCCCCCATTCCTGGCCAAAATCTCTTATAGTTGGAAATGCGGAGGGCAAGTCATGAGTAGTTGGAAATTCCATCTATCTGGATTTTAGAGCTTCTTTAGTGATGCTGATGTCTCCTTTACTTCCCAAAGTACCAACTCGGTTTCAAATTAGAAAAAATCCAACTGTTACTATTTACAACTACAGCGTACGCAATATCGAGCTTCAAAGGTATATTCATGATGTCAATCGGTACGAGATTTCTGTTGTTCTTTTACTTATCGTGATAAAAAAAATCCTCGAAATGCACTTGAAGAAAATCACTTCAAGTAAAATCGTTATCCTGAGTTAATTCCATCATTCACATTTACAAAATGATGAATCATCGATAACTGATCATTGCTGCATAAGATCTGATTTAATGTTAGGACAAAGTTTTCAGTTCCCAGAATAATACCAAATAATAATAACCTGATAATTCTATCATAAATGCGTTGGCATTTCAGTTATTAAAATCAATTTTATGCCCCGTTTCATGGCTTTCATTCATGGCTTCATTTTCAAAATTTTTCTCGGTAGTGAATTTCCAGCTGGGGGGGGGGGGGGGGGGGTGCACGGGAGGGGGTTTCCCACTCCCGGTTCCTCACCCCTAGTTGGGAATTCACTTCCCTACACACCCCCCCCCCCCCCCAAATCGAAAACCTCTAACCACGTCCCTGCATTTATCCACAAATAAATAAGTCTCGAGGATTTTTTAACTAAAGGCCCTAATCCAGACAAATATTCGACCTTCATCATGAAGGCATGCCTTCGTCGAAGGCTTCAGCGACTGATTCGTGCTCCCGCGTTGTGTCACTGGGCAAGGCACTTCACCCTGATTGCCTGCATGGGTGCACGATGACGCTGTGTAGTAAGGCGTACTGCACGTCGAAGGTGCGTATGTCTTCAACCAATCTAACCCTGCCTGTGCCGCAGTACAGAGTTCAGAGTTACGATGTTGGCGAGCTGACAGCTGCTCGTCGTTGCTCGGTGGTTCTCTCCGGGTATTCCGGCTTCCTCCACTCGTAAAACTGTCACCGACATGATATGACCCTGGCTGTTAATGTGTCGTCAAACCCTAATAAAACAATAAAAAAAACTTGGTCGAAGTCGTGCGTTGATGTAGTTAGAATATTTTTATCAGTCGGGCGTGAGCCATCTCAATAGGGGACGAAGCGGGTTTACACTTCTACCCAGTCGGTCATCTTCGCGACGCATCGTCGATCACTAGGTTCAGGAGATATTTCCGGAGAGATAGCGAAACACTTTGCAGATCCTATACTATACCCCTCCCATCTTCAAAAAACGCTTATTTCACTCATACATGCGACAGTCCGCCCTCGGGGAAAAAATAATAGATTACAGAACTGTTTGGAGAGGGCAAATGTTGACAAATCCTTGACTGTTCGTCCGGATATTGATTTTAAGAATGCCATTAGACAACTTCATTTGATTGTTTAACCCTTCACCTAACATGAAAAGCAGACGATCCTTGCAAAAAAAATTCTTGAATAACTTTTTTTTTTTTCATTTTTTGTCTCCGAAATATAGGTTATGACCCTTCGTTGCAACGAGTCTCGACAAGCTCGTTCCAACGAGGGGTCATAACCTATGTTTTTGAGACAAAAAATGAAAATATAATGATATTTAATTGGCGATTTGTGAGAATAGCGCTGGCCGGTTTTTGCCGTTACGTTGGGTAAAGGGTTAATTACCGCTACAGTAGTAAGTTCGAGAATCTGGCTGTTGCTCGCCACTGCTGGGTGGTGCTCTTTGGGTACACCGGTTTCCTCCACCTGTAAAATTGCCCGATACGTGATGACCTGGCTGTTGAAAGTGTCGTTGAACCCCAATAATCGAACAAACCGCTACAACGATACGTTTTTTTTAAACACAGACTGTGTAGGCATCAGAGAAGATGTGTGTGCCAATTTTTCCACTCTGTAGCTGAATATAGTACAGTTTTTCAGTCACAACATTTATACCTTGAAGAGAATATAACAAAAATAGCATACAAGTTTTTGCAAAAAATTTCAGGTTCAATTGCACACCAAAGCAATCTGAGGAGGGTAATTGTTTTGCACTCCTTGATTTTCTAGATTGCCGGGCCTGATGCATTGTTTCAAATCACAGGGCCCTCCGCCTCGGAAATAAGTCAAGACGAACAAGGAAATAGGTCAGTCACAAAACAAAGTCAAACACTTTGAACAAGTTCCCACACATCGCCCACCAGTTCAATTGATTTTATGATTATCAAAAAAAAACAATTCTTGGAAATAAGTTTCTATATGAATTCTACAAAACATAAATCTGGTTTCGTTCCCGTGAACTATTTCCTGTTTATAAAAAACTACATTGCATGATTATCGAGGTATACTGTGTCAGCAGAACTTCAGCTTCCAAGAATCTTAACCCTTTGAACCCTGGTGGTATATTCCAAGTCACTTAAATGGCAGTGGCGTGGGGGATTGGCCCGCATTGCGGGGAGGGGGGGGGGGGCTAGAAGGGGGCCCCCGTCTTGAAGGACGTCCCCAACGCTGGAAGAAAGAGGGAAGTGGAGAGAGAGAGCGAGACTGTGTACCAAATACACATAATTTCACACTCTCGTTTCAACACGACGTACTCTTTGCAGTCTATGTATTATTCTTTTAACCCTTTACCTAACGTAACGGCCAAAACCGGCCAGCGCTATTCTCAAAAATCGCCAATTAATTTTCATTATTTTTTTTCATTTTTTGTCTCAAAAATATAGGTTTTGATCCCTCGTTGGAACAAGCTCGTTCCAACGAGGAGTCATAACCTATGTTTTTGAGACAAAAAATGAAAAAAAGTTAGTTATTCAAGAATTATTGTTGCAAGTGTCGTCTGCTTTTCAGGTTAGGTAAAGGGGTTAAGTGAACGCTACATCATTGTAACTGATAGGGGTGAGAAATGAACAATATACATACATGGTGCCTCTCAAGTCACACATGTTGTGCGTGCATGTGTGTATCGTTGTATGGTGTATCGCTGGATGGTGGGGGTGAAACTTAAAAACATGCAATGAAAAAATCAAAAGAGTCGAACATTTAGAATCGATCCTATAGGCTATATCTTCATTTAATTTATGGTGTATGTACTACGTGAAATCCTGTATGCTGTGCACGGTAACAACACTAAATTTACTCCCGTTTTAAAGTTTGTTTGTTTGTTGGTGGTTAACGTCACATATTTATGCACCATGGCTAATCGTGACACAACATGGAGATGAAGTCAAGTTTAGGTAATCGTTGAACTCCCGTTTTAAAGGCAACCACCATTATTGTCTCGCGCGAGGATGGGGGGGGGGGGGGGGGGCACAAGATTTTCCGCTATGCCACTGTTCAATGGCAGCAAATTAGGGGCGGAACTTTTTCAGCATTTATAGGCACCCGAACGGCATTTTTTCGACATAACGAACACAACCCCTTTGGCTACATTTCTTTCTCATCAATTCTCAATTCGATTTATATGTACCGCATTTCTTTTCTCGTTCACTTTTACCCTGTGATTTTGCAATATATAAATTTGTATTCAATGGCAAAGAACTAGCTCAACTCAATTCAATCCAAAAGTATGCGAATTGGATGGACGCCATATAGGTTAGTGTGTACCAAAAGGTGAGTTTTAAAAAGACGAATGCTACTCTTACGAAAAAAAAAGAAATCCACTACAACTACCCTAATCTGGTAACACCCGAAGACAGCCGATGCCACACGAAGACAGTTGATGCCACACGAAGACAGCTGATGCCACACGAAGACAGCTGATGCCACAGGATTCAATATTGATCGGTCAATATCCGGTATCGCAGAAATAATGACAATAAGGTCGATGTTAGGTTGAGGTCGCTGAGGTTAGTGTCTTAAATAGGGTGGGAACAAGCGAGGGGTAGCGTATATAAATTTATATATTTTGCGTGAATAAACCGCCCCACCACCATTGCCCCTAGTCCAAACTTGGACCCACAGTCCGTAATATAATTTTTGGCGTTGGTACGGCCTGTAGGTCCAACGCTCTCGATACCTGTGCTGTACTATACGACCTGCAAACGATTTAACTTGCAGGTCTATCTCGCCTCGTGGGAACAATATGGCATATCCAGAAGCTTTTTGTTATTTTGTGACCGAAAGAAGGATAATTGTTAAAAACAAAAAACCTCTATGTCGGAAGCGCTTGGTCACCGTATTGTTCAGAAACGAAAGATTCATATCATCGAAGTGGTTCGAGAAAATGAAGTTGGCAGCCATGTTTTGTATTTTCAAACATAATGACGTCACTCCTTCCTAGGTTTCAACCAGGGATTCCCTGATTGCAACCAATCACCTTAAGGAAGGAATGACGTCATTATGTTTAAAAATACAAAACATGGCTGCCAACTTCATTTTCTCGAACCACTTCGATGATATGAATCTTTCTTTTTCTGAACAATACGGTGACCAAGCGCTTCCGACATAGTGGTTTTTGTTTTTTACAATTATCCTTCTTTCGGTCACATAATAACAAAAAGCTTCTGGATATGCCATATTGTTCCCACGAGGCGAGATAGACCTGCAAGTAAATCGTTTGCAGGTCGTATAGTACAGCACAGGTATCGAGAGCGTTGGACCTACATGCCGTACCAACGCCAAGATTATATTACGGACTGTGGGTCCAAGTTTGGACTACATTGCCCCCATCCCTCTCCTTGAAGAAAATTATCTTCCATCCTACACCCAAGCGGTACCCAGAAAGGTGTGACCCTTTTGCATGAATAAACCGCCCCATCAGCATTGCACCCACCCCCTACCCCTGAAGAAAAATTAGTTTCCATCCTAGACCCTAGCGGTACCCAGAAAGATGTAAGGCCCCCCCCCCCCCCCCCCCCCCTCACGCACCCCACTTTTTGGTGTGACTCCCCACTTTTGTGGAGCTTCCACTGCCTCTGCTGCAAATGGAAGAGTCCATATTCATTATTTGGGGATAGACCTATTAACCTATTAATATTTTCAACGTGCAGCCTATTAATGGGTCTACCAGTCGCATTCACTTAGCAGCCACCCTAATTAATGAAATTATGACGGTGGTCATGTACCTAAGCGGAAAAATTATTCTTCTTTTCCAGATCTTCTGTCTTCTCTTCAATTATGCACGACAACTCGAATGCAAGTCTTCTTATCTCTCTGGGGTTTGACATACAGATAGACTGTCACCAGTACTCGGCCATCAATGTTTTCAGGCCCCCGCGAAATTGGGGGTGTTTTGAAAATGGGCCACGCTCATATCTCGATCATGGAATGATCTATGGACCTGGGACAAAACATGAAATGAGTAGAAACTCGATGGAGGTTCAAAATAAAAGGTCATTGAGGTTCAACCAGGGGTCATGAAGTACATTTTTCAGAATTGCTGGAAATCGCATTTTATAAGCCTCTGCAGCATTGCGAGGTTCATCCCTTGTATTTTTCTCAAAAAGTGAGTATTTGTGTATTTCATAAGTGGGCGACAGCAAATGAGTAAAACTGGAGGTTCAAAATATGGGGTAACGTCACCAAGGTCACCCAGGGGTCATTGAATGCATTTTCCGAATTACTAAAAATCTCATTTTATTATCTCCCCCCCCCCCCCCCCCCCCCCCCCCCCCCCCCCCCCCAATGCATTCATAAGTACATATATGTATTTTTACACTAAAAAGTGTGTGGGCCCAACCTTTTGAAAGTGGCTCACGCACATATCTCGAGCCTGGAATGACTCATGGATCCAGATGGATCCGGACCGACATCAATTCAGTCGAAACTCAATCGAGGTTGGAAATATGGGTCAAGATCTTTGAAGTCGCTCAGTGGTCATTGCGTGCATTTTTCTTCAGAAATGCTGGATATTGCATTTCATAACCTCCTAATGCATTCCCGATTTTCATACATGTATTGCTACACTTGCCAAAAGTTTCGAAAGTAGGTCACGCTCTTATCTAAACCATTGTATCGCCTATAGATCTGGGCCCAACACCGAAACAAACACACGCTGGAGGTTCAAAATACAGGTCAAGATCACTGAAATCGCCTTGAGGTCATTGAGTGATTTTTTCCGAATTGCTGGAAATCACAATTAATTCAGATAAAGAAATTTTATTCCCAGAAATTCTCTTTCTATATAGTTTAATTCTGATGCTTTCGCCATTTTCACATAGACTGGAATTTGCTGATTACGTTTGTTTACTGTGATCATCAAATAATACACAGTTTATGTTGTGAGAAAGTGTAGAATTGATCTCGTATTTTACCTATCGTAACATGGCCAGGGTGTGGCGACAAGGGGGATGTCTCTCCCCACACCCCCACACCAGCCCCCCACCCCCAGCTAGGAGTATTTTTTTTTTCAATAGTTGGAAATTCCGAGGTCAAAAATCAAATAGTTGAAAATTCAGTAAATTAACATTGTTCATGAAAAATATTAAAATTCCAACTAATGATGAGAAATTTTGATCTTTTATTTCCAAATGGAAACTTGAGTTTCAAATTTCCAACTTCAACATTGACATGGCCTGAAAATTTCGATTCTGACATCAATCCGGTAAATTTTCTGACCCAGCCACATTATAAATTATGCTTTTTCCGTTTCAGGACTAGTGAAAAATTTCAGAAGGGTTCATAAACCCTTTACTCCAAAGAGGGGTCACATGATATGGTTTTGTTGAAATTTTTCGAAAAATAATATTTTTTCAGCAGCTGTATTTGCATATTACGTGGGCGGATGCGGGCGATTCGTTGGGTAAAGGGTTAAAAGATATCACCCAGCGCTGCAGTGCAACCACCTATCGAAACCACTCACAGTTGGAATTTACACCGGTGCTCCCCCCCCCCCCCCCCCAGCAGAAACCCTCTAGCACATCCCTGAACATGGCCTATTCTAGGATCGTCCGCATTTTTGTCTAGCCTGAAGGACAAAGGGTTATACATTCCACATACATACCTAGGCACATCCTTATATGGTAGAGTCATTCCGAAGTAGTGTTTCTTATTCCCTTATATGGGTAATGTCGTTCCAAGAATGTGTTCCTTATATGGTAATGTCTTTTCCAGGTAGTTTTTCCTTATTTTATTCATTTCATGACGCGCTTGCACATTCCTTGAAGATAATTAATAGTAAACTAGCTTACGTATGCATCAATTGAAAAAATTAGTCAGGTTGGATTTCTGAATACGGAGTGTGTTCCGTACAGATGCACACTCACAAACACTGTTATGACGAAGGGAAGTTCTTCTCAAATTGTGTTGAAAGGACTCAGCACCAAAAGTGGAGTTAATTAGTGGGGTTACCATACTGAGGTAACGGGAAATTTACCTTGGTATTTTTGCGTGCCTCTGTACGCGGGAGTATACTTCTATGATTGACCTCGACAGTGGGGTTATACTAACGCACCTCACCCCCTCCCTCACACCACCACACACACACAAATATTTCCTCAAACATCACACACATACTGGGCGTAAGCAAATGGCAAAGGACAATAGGGAGGATGCGAGGACAGGTATAAATATTATGAGAAAAGGGTCAATTCAAACAGACATTAAAGCTTACTAACTCAGCAAACCTAAATCGTCTGCAACAAAATTAGTTAATTCGAAATACCCTCCCCCCCCCCCCCCCCCCGTCCCAATCTCTTTCCGTGGTTCCCCTCCTGCGACCCACACCTTCCCCAGAGCAGAACTAGTACGGGAAAAAGTATTTTTGCACACATCTGAACTTCCTTGCGCAGGAGTGAGGCAGGAAATAAACAGGTGAACGGAAATGAAAGTGAAACTTGGTTTTACCCAACGTAGCGGCCAAAACCGACCAGCGCTATTCACAAAAAATCTCCAATTAATTTTCATTATTTTTTTCATTTTTTGTCTCAAAAACATAGGTTACGACCACTCTTTGGAACGAGCTCGTTCCAATGAGGTGTCATAACCAATGTTTTTGAGACAAAAAATGAAAAAAAAATTAATTATTCAAGATTTTTTTGGCAAGTGTCGTCTGCATTTCATGTTAGGTAAAGGGTTAAAAGGGTGCTGCTCGAGAACGGTGACTGTGACAGCATTATATAACGGAAGGAAAAAATACTAACCCTAATCTTCTGTGCTCATCATTACCTCGCCCGACGTTTTCATTCCGTTCCATTATCATGTTCCAGAGCAACCGCTACTTGAAAAGTCTTTTCCGACACGATATGACCCTGGCTGTTCATAGTGTCATTACGCCCCACCCCACCCCCCACTCCCAAACAAACAGACATTATTGGAAGTTTCCATGAAACTCCAATATATTATTTGTTACGTTTTACATTCTCATTCCAATACTCGATAAAGGGTTTGAGATTCTCTAGGTATACGCTGTTAAATCAGTTGGGTTAAGATCAACCCAATTCAGTTGGGTTGAGTGAATATGAACCCAGTTGGGTTCATATTCACTCAACCCAACTGAACCCAACTGGGTTTCATATTCACTCAACCCAGTTGATTTGGGCCAGTGGCGTAGATAAAATGGGGCGGGGAGCGGAGCCCCCCCCCCCCCCCCCCCCCCCACCAGAAGTTTTGTCGGAAATTTTTTGGGGCCATTTTTAGGCGAATTTATGCCTAATAACATTAAAAATGCTGGCTTTGGGGATAAAAACATGCCATTTCGGGTAAATTTTGGGTACAAAAGACCAATTTTCACTACATTTGCAGTAAACAACAGATTCTTTCTGTTTGTTTGGGTTTTTGTTGTTGTTGTTACACTGTCGGAAAATTTCGGACTGTCGGAAAATTTTGGGCTTGCCCCTCCGCCAGCGAAAAGCTATCTACGCCACTGGGTATATTCAAAGTCGGGCACTCGGACC